>SJYW01051370.1:53987-77390 GCA_006410735.1 Raphicerus campestris | reverse complement strand
ATGAAGCGCCAGTCTATGTTCAATGCAGGATACAGGATGCTTGGGGCTGGTGTATGGGATGATCCAGGGAGGTGGGGTGGGGAGGGAGGTGGGAGGGGGCTTCGACATGGGGAGATCGTATACACCTGTGGCTGATTCATGTCGATGTATGGCAAAACCAATACAGTACTGTAAAATAGAATAAAATATTTAAAAAAATAAAAAATTAAAAAAAAAAACAAAAAACAAAATCATCAATTCTTCAGCACTCAGCTTTCTTTATAGTCCAACTCTCACATCCATACATAACCACGGAAAAAACCATAGCCTTAACTAGATGGATCTTTGTTGACAAAGTAATGTCTCTGCTTTTTAATATGCTGTCTAAGTTGGTCATAACTTTCCTTTCAAGGAGCAAGTATCTTTTAATTTCATGGCTGCAATTACCATCTGCAGTGATTTTGGAGCCCAGAAAAATAAAGTCAGTAACTGTTTCCCCATCTATTTGCCATGAAGTGATGGGACTGGATGCCATGATCTTAGTTTTCTGAATGTTGAGCTTTAAGCCAACGTTTTCACTCTCCTCTTTCACTTTCATCAAGAGGCTCTTTAGTTCTTCACTTTCTGTGGTGTCATCTGCATATCTGATGTTATTGATATTTCTCCCAGCAATCTTGATTCCAGCTTGTGCTTCCTCCAGCCAAGCATTTCTCATGATGTATTCTACATATAAGATCAATAAGCAGGGTGACAATATACAGCCTTGACATACTTCTTTTCCTATTTAGAACCAGTCTGTTTTTCCATGTACAGTATGCTAATTCAGGCAGAGAGTGACAAGAATCAAGAATAAGAAAAATAATAAACTTATTGAGTGTTAATATACCAGATATTTTTATTTGCTTTATATCCCCATGAGTTAATATTATTATTATTCCCATTTTATAGATGATAAAATTGACTATCAGATAACTTTAGAAGCTGGCCAAGGGTCAGCTAAGTAGTAGAGCTTGGATTTGAATCCATACAGTTTGATAACAATACTTGTGTTCTTAAGCACTACGTCAATTGACCCTCATCAGTTGACCCTATGCAGCTAATTCAACAGCTGAATAGCTACTAAACCAGAGCATCAGAACTTAGATGCCTTCTAAAACAATTTTCTCAACCCTCATATTGTCAGATGATGAAACTGAGGGACAGAAGATAGGAGAGCATCTTACTCAAGGTCACAGAACTCATTGGAAATACCTGGCTAGAAATAGTCTCCTGTTTCCCAGTTGTGCTCATTCCATTATACTATTTTGCTGTTCTTCTAGCAAAATGAAAGTTGTGTAGCTCCACAACACTAAGGCTAGAGTTCTGCAGGAAATTGATTCAAATGTAAAGTCCTTAAAATCAAAATGCCATGGCAAGTCAAAAATTCCAAATGTATATTATCGTGTCGTGTGTGTGTGTGTGTGTGTGTGTGTGTGTGTGTGTGTGTGTGATGTATGGCTGGAACAGGTTATAGAGATGCAGGTGAATGTCTACAACTTTGGGAAGGAAAGAATTTCTTCAGACAGGGATTTCCCCTCACCAACCCCAGGTTCATGTCTTCCCTTCTTATTCCCTGGGAATAGGGCTGTTCCAAGCATGTGACTCCTGTCCTCTGCAAAGTCTGAAGCAGCCGACTGTTTGCTTTGGAATATAAGTCCAGATGTTAAACCCAGTCAATCTCAAAGGTCATGAAATTTTCAGGCCACAATTCCTGAAACAGTTGCCTATTCCAGCTCAATCTTGTATATGACCATTTCAAAACACCACCAAAATTCTTGATAAATAGGAGGACAGGAATTCCCTTAGACCTCTTATCTCCTCCTGCTAAAGCATAGGTGGGTAGTTACTTTTGACCTTCCTACCACAGTTTCCAGCCACTCTCTTGAATTTTCAAGGTTTATAGGTAACTGTTACCTATTCAAAAATAGCCTTAGCAAAGAAAAAACTTTGTACCATGAGTTTCTATGGTAATTATTCTCGAACTTTGATGGCAACCAAATAACTTGGGCTTGGGAAAGACTCAGTCTGGCTTTATCACCAAATATTTTGATTTAGTCTATCTGGGGTCAGAGATAGAAATCTTCATTTTTTTCAAGAACCACCTGTGAATCTATTATGCACCCAAGTTTGGAAACCACTGATCTATGGTTTGTATGTTAAGGATGAAATTCTGAGAGGTATTGTAACTAGCATTATGGATAGACATTGATGCATGTATGCAAACTTCTCTACTCTCCTCTCCTTTCACTCATAAAAGTCTCAGATGCTTTCATTTGACTTGCTATACTCTGAAGTTCCACCCTTAAAACAGCTCATTCAGGATGATTAGATGAATTCAGCACAGGTGTAAAGAGTAGATTGCCAGTATCTCTGACTTGCACACACATTCCCACCTATACCAGGGCTCCATAGAAAACTGAGCCATCACTGAAGAAAATCTGCTAACCGAGTTTTATACCTAAATTAATCAAATCTTGCAGCTAGAGAAATGAGAAAAGTCTAACATTTTGAGTTTTACCTGTTTTTCCCTAAGATTGTACTGCAAATAAGTAAGAATATGTGTGAGAACATGACAGAATAATGCTTTCCATTCATACAGAGTAAAACTTAAGACCCTCCAAGCTGGAAGATCTGAAGAAGTCACATAGAATAGTGTTTCACAACCCTTTTTGGATATGTCTGGATAGATTCTCCATCTACTCAAAACATTATCCCTGGACCAACAGCATTAGCATAACCTGAGCGTTTATTGGTACTGCATCATCTCAGTCCCCACACCAGGCCTGCCAAAATAGAGTCTGCATTTTAATAAGATCTCTAGGTCTGAACCAGTGGTTCTCAAAGTGCATTGCCAAGAACAGCACCATCAGCATCACCTGGGGACTTGTCAAAGATATATATTCTCAGGCACCACCTTGGACCTTCTGAATCAGAAACTCTGGAGTTGGGAGTGAAAAATCTGTTTTAAGGTCCTCCAGGTGATTCTGATGCACACTCGAGTCTGAAAACCACTCTAGACCATCCTTCTGCCTTTAGGAAATATTGTCTTTCACTCAGTAATAGAATATTGGGGAAGAGATAGGAATGTTTCAGCGTAAGAGATTCCATTATCAATTTCAGAAAGCTCCCTCTCTTTTATGAAACACTTTATGATCTCTGGTATACAATGGATGTTTTGTGTCATCCCAAATTTCATATGTTGAAACCTAATTAATCCCCAGCCTTGTGGTATTTGGAGGTGGGGACTTTGAGAGGCAATCATGTTATAAGAATGGAGCCCTCGTAAATGGGATCAGTGCCATTATAAAAAGAGACCTCAAAAAATTCCCTTGGCCCCCATACCATGTGAAGACATAGCAGAAGATGGTCATCTATGAACCAGGATGTGGGGAGAGAGCAAATTAGCAAAGATGGCATGTCCAGGCTCTCTGATCCCACTTTTGTAAATAATGACTATGTAACAGCTGAGATCATTTACAGCACTGTGCATGCACATCATGAGGTACTCACTTGGTCATGGGTTACTGTGTGTCAAAAAAAAGTGGTGGCATTACTGCTGCATCACAGCTATGTCCTTTGGGTCAGCCATGAGAGGAGAAAATATAGCATGTCTACCGCTATGGCTGCTGTGTCAGCTAGGAGAGAATAAACATGTCTGCAGTCCCCATGGCTCCTCAAGTCTTCTTTCAGCCTCTTAGCTTGTGCCTTGCTTACTGTGTATTCATTGAACAGTGTGAACAGCAATACAATTGGTTCAGTGAGCTGGATCAACAATACACAAGACATGAGCTCTCACCAAACACCACATCAGCCAGCACCTTGCTCTTGGACTTCCCGGTTTCCAGAACTGTGAGAAAAGTTTCTGTTGTGTATAACCCACCAAGTTTATGACATTCTTCTATAGTAGTCTTAACAGACTAAGACATTGCCCTGTCTTCACACAGGGTCCTCCCATTGGCAACATTTTTCAAATCCATTTTGCTAGAAAATAAGCCTTCCCAGGTTTGGCAAATACTTCCTCATATCCTCTGTCAAGTGCTTGCCTAGTTTCTGAGCTTCTACATCAAGTATTTCAAACATAACCATCAGAAATAAAACTCCAAATTTTTCGACATTCTAAAGTTGCGATGAATTTTATTTTCATCAGTATGCTGGTGGAACTCTACTCTTTAAAGTTATCTTTACTCACATTATCTCATGTAATCCTCTTAAAATTTTTCTGAAGGAGCTCCTGTTTTTATCCCCATTTTCATGAGAAATTGAAGCTTAGAAATGTTAGCAATTTCTGTATGATTAGAGCTAGCCAGCAGCAGAATCATGACTGAATGTGAGGTAATATTTCAAAGCCTATGAGCTTAATTTTAAGACACCCTTCTCTGTTCAATTCCAGGCAGACTGGACACAAGGATTTGCATGAGCTTAATAAAGATATGGGAGACACAGAAAAATAAATAAATAAATAAATAAAATAAAAGTAGGCATGACCCAGTTCCCTGAAAGGGAGGCCATGGTATAGGTAAGGATGTAGAAGGACAAGGGCTGGAGAGAGTAAGCATAGTGATGAGGTGGAGGAGGAGCAAGTTGGGGCAAAAGGAGGTATAGTTAGCTCCTGTTTTGGATTATGATCGAGGAGGAGAAAACTGATTTGTCCTGATAGAATGTGCTTCATTCACACTAGAATAGTGTGTTTAAATAGGGCATCTAACTAGAGGGTCTGAGGCAATTTATCAAAGCCAAGTTAGTTTTAAATCTAAACTAGAGTAGGACAGGGGATATTAAGGAACAGTGGACAAATTGTTTACCTGGATTAATATCAGAATTCCAGAGATGGTGGGAAGAGGTCAGAAGGACAGCAGCAAGATTTTTATGAGTTCCCAGCACGCATTTGTATCACTTTATCACATATTGTCTTTTAACTGTTAATTGCAATATCATGTGTATGGATAGTCACCCAATTATACTGCAAGCTCCTTGATGACAATGTTACACTTCTTTTGTCTTTCCGCACAGCACCAAATGTTCACTAATTCAATTATTCTTTCACTGATTATCTTAGGCTCTGTGCTAGATACTGGGGATACAAAGATGAGTAAGACATGGCCCCCATCCTCATGGACCTCTAGTATAAAAGGGATTCTCAGAAGGACTTAATGGATAAAATTCAGAAGTCACAGAACTGAGAAACAGTAGGTATGTGAGCACATATGCAATTTTCTGTAGAAAATCTATAGTTTCTATCAGATTCTCAAAATTGATTAGAGCCTATAGTTTGGTGGGGGGAGCACACATGTAAATAAATATGAGTCCTAAGAGCTGGTGAGTGGAAACAAGTCACAGAAGCACGTAAACCTTCATAGAAGAATAATAGTTGGCCTTTTCAACCAAGTAGAGGAAGAAAGAAGATTCCAGGAATAGTGCACAATATGCGAATATATGGAAGAGAGAAAGAGCATGCTGCATTTGAGAAACTACAAACAGCTTGATATGGGAACAAAATAAGCCTAGAGAGGCAGAGTGCCAAGCCCCAAACTACCACCCAAAACTACCTTTTCTTCCATTCACCCTGCTTTTGGAATATTATCTCTTTCGCAGATAAAGAAAGACTCTTTCACACAGACAGCTTCCATACTGCAATAACTACTTCAAAGAATGACCAGTAGGCAGCTGTTCCCACAGAACCTGGCCCTCATTTCAAGATTTTAAAAGTGAAAAACAAGAGGAGGTTTAGATAGGTAGCCTTCTTCCTCTCTCCCATTTTTATTCCTAGCTTTGACACTTGGAGAAATCACTGATGGTTAGGGAAATAAAATGTCATTATTCACTATTTTTCAGTCTTTTTCTATTTTATTTCTAACAGACTTTTAAGGACCAGAGCAGTTAGTGCAGAGCACTGTGTCTGTTGTCATGTAGCATATTGCCTAATTGCTAACTTTCCAGCTCCTTTTCTATTGCTCCTCTGTGAATGTGTATGGTTTCTTAAGCTATTACTAGTCATCTTTGTTTTTCTCCCAGAGCTAGTATCTTTTGCATGGCCTTATTTCCCTTTCTTCTTATTCCTTTACTCAGGCTGTTACCAGGATTGACTCCAGAAATTAGTCACTTCAAGAAGCAGAGGGATCTGAGAGAGTATTGAGTTCAGATCAAATTTTTGACACCTCCCTCTTCCCTGCTTGGTGAACCGTTACATGGCTTTGGATTTTGGCTTCCCTTTTAGTCTTTGTTTTTCCATCAGAGTACTCTGGATATTTCACCTTCTTTCAGTTTGGCCTCTATCTTGTATGACTGCTGCCAGAACTTGGCTTCACTGAGGGTTCCTCCCTCTGTTAATCTCTGGCATAATATGCTTCAAGGGAGAGATTTTTGCATTATTGACTCCTACCTGACTCTGGATTGGTTATATCTCAGCAAAAAGCCTTTTCTGGTTAACCTGCTTTAGTGTCTATATTTTGCCATTAGCATTTCCAAGCTAATTCTTGAGGTCCTTACTAAGAAACAAATACCATTTCCCACCATCTGGTCCCCTGGCCTATGCCCATAGCCAACCAGATCCATTTTATCTTAGCTTCTATTTATACTTGCAGTGAGGAAATTTCACCACTTTCATAGCTCTATTTCCATGTGCTCCCCTGTTAGTTAGGAATCAATAGACTTCTCTTATCTACCTTCTTACCTGTTGGTAGGTAGGAATCATTATAGTGAGGGAGATCAGAAGGGTCTTTATTAACTCCCTGGATTATGAGTTTCTTTGATATAATGGAAGAGTTTGGGAAATTTAGCTCAATTAATTTTTGTAGTGTACAATTTCTGGTCATAGTTTGTGACTGTTCTGCATCCTCAGAATGTTTGTGGAGGGCGCGGTCCTAAGACGGCAGAGGAATAGGACGGGGAGACCACTTTCTCTGACATAAATTCATCAAAAGAGCATTTGAACGCTGAGTGAATTCTACAAAACAACTTCTGAATGCTGGCAGAGGACATCAGGCACCCAGAAAAGCAGATCATTGTCTTCAAAAACAGGTAAAAAAAATATAAAAGATGAAAAAAGAGACAAAGGAGGTAGGAAGGGAGCTCTGTCCCAGAAAGGGAGTCCTGTCCTGGGAAGAGAGTCTTAAAAAGAGAGAAGTTTCCAAACACGAGGAAACACTCTCACTGCCAAGTCTGTGGCAAGCCTTGGAAGCACAGAGGGCAACATAACAGGGAGGAAAAACGAATAAATAATTAAAACCAACAGATTACAAGCCCAACGGTAACTCCCCCAGCGGAGAAGCAGCACAGATGCCTTCATCCACCACTAGCAAGTAGGGGCTGGGCAGGGAGGCGCGGGCTGCAGTGCTTTTTAAGAATCAGGCCAGAATGCCCCTAATGTAACCAGAGTGAACTAACTTGGGCTAGCATACCAGACTGTGGGATAGCTACCACACGAAAAGCTCTAACATAAGACACCACCAAGACTGCACACAGAACAAAGGACAGAACAGAAATAGCTGGCTGTAGACCATCCCCCACTGGTGACAGGCAGCCAGAGCCATAAGGGCTGGAAGGGGACAATCGCAGCCCCAGAGAGACTTTACCTACCAAACTGCAAGCAGGCTTCTTTGCTAACTAAGACTTCTTGGGGTTCTGGACAGTCACCATCTGCCTGACAAGGGACGCCAACGGTACACCCAGAAAACTGAGCAGCAGGGAAAGGTGATAAGTCGCAGTGACCATGCTTGTCAAACTCCTGAGCTACTCGGTCCTGGGAAGGGCACAAAATGCAGGCCCAACTGAATCTGTTCCTCTGAGGGCAACCTGAGAGCCGAGCCTGAGCGGCTTAGACAGGTGAGGTGCATGCAGCCTAAGTCCGGCCTCAGACGGTTCCCTGCAGAGCAACGTAGAGCCTGAGTGGTGTATGCCATGTGCAGGGGCATGCACAGTGTGGCTGAGACACTGCAAGCACAAGCCAGTGTTATTTGTTTGCAGCATCCCTCCCTCCCCACAGCGCGACTGAACAAATGAGCCTAAAACAAAAGTGTCCACCACTGCCCACCTTGTGTCAGGGTGGAAATCAGACACTGAAGAGACCAACAAACAGAAGCTAAACAGAGGGAAACACTTTGGAAGTGACCCCACACTGCCCACAACACAAGAGAAAGTCCCAGAAATATCTTTACTATTTTTATGACCATTCTCTCTCTCTCTCTCTCTCTTTTTTTTTTTTTGTTTTGTTTGATTGTTTTTTCTTCTTTTCTTTATCATCTCCTTTTTTAAAACTTATTTTTAAATTTTTAAGTCCTCTATTCTCCTTTAATTTTAATTTTTATAACCGACTATCACTTTTCAAAAAAAAAAGACCCTACATTTAAAGCAAATGCCATATATATATTTTGTGTGGTTGTTGTNGACTCAGTGGATGTGAGTCTGAGTGAACTCAGAGGTGTTGATGAACAGGGAGGCCTGGAGTGCTGTGATACATGGGGTTGCAAGGAGTCAGACATGACTGAGCGACTGAACTGAACTGAGCTGATTATTACTTTTCCAGAAAAAAGACCCTATTTTTAAAGCAAATGCAGTATATAGTCTTTTTGTGATTGTTGTTTTTGTTTTTTAATTATTCTTGTGGCTTTTTTTCTCTTTCTTTTTTCTTCTTCTTCTTTTCTTTAATATTGTATTTTTGAAAATCCAACCTCTACTCTAGATTTTTAACCTTTGCTTTTTGGTATTTGTTGTCAGTTTTGTACATTTAAAAAACCCAATCTTCAGTTACCAATTTTACCTGAGAATGAGATTACTGGCTTGACCACTCTCTCCTCCTTTGGACTCTCCTTTTTCGCTACCAGGTGGCCTCTGTCTCTTCCCTCTCCCTTCTGTACCCACCTCTGTGAAGCTCTGTGTGTTCCAGATGGGGGAGAACACTTAAGGAACTAGTTACTGGCTGGATCTGTTTCTCTCCTTTTCATTTCCCTCTTTTATCCTCCTGGCCACCTCTGTCTACTTCCTCCCTCTCCTCTTCCCTGTATAACTCCGTGAACACCTCTGAGCGGTCCAGACTGTGGAGTGCACATAAGGAAGTGATTACTGTCTAGCTTGCTCTCTCCTCTTTTGATCCCACCTCATCTCAGTCCAGTCACCTCTAACTACTCCCTCCCTCTTCTCTTCTCCATGTAACTCAGTGAATCTCTCTGGGTGTCCCTCAGTGTGGAGGAACTTTTCATCTTTAACCTAGATGTTTTATCATTGGTGCTGTATAGATGGAGAAGTCTTGAGGTGACTGTAAAAATAAAACTGAAAACCAGAAGCAGGAGGCTTAAGTCCAAATCCTGAGAACATCAANAGGATGTGGAGAAAAGGAAACCCTCTGACACTGTTGGTGGGAATGCAAACTAGTACAGCCACTATGGAGAACAGTGTGGAGATTCCTTTAAAAATTGCAAATAGAACTGCCTTATGACCCAGCAATCCCAGTGCTGGGCATACACATTGAGGAAACCAGAATTGAAAGAGACACATGTACCCCAATGTTCATTACAACACTGTTTATAATAACCAGGACATGGAAACATACTAGATGTCCATCAGCAGATGAATGGATAAGAAAGCTGTGATACATATACACAATGGAGTATTCCTCAGCCATTAAAAAGAATACATTTGAATCAGTTCTAAAGAGATGGATGAAACTGGAGCCTATTATACAGAGGAANGAAACAACCTAGATGTCCATCAGCAGATGAATGGATAAGAAAGCTGTGATACATATACACAATGGAGTATTCCTCAGCCATTAAAAAGAATACATTTGAATCAGTTCTAATGAGGTGGATGAATCTGGAGCCTATTATACAGAGTGAAGTAAGCCAGAAAGAAAAACACCAATACAGTATACTAACATATATACAGAATTTAGAAAGATGGTAATTGTAACCCTGTATCCGAGACAGCAAAAGAGACACAGATGTATAGAACGGACTTTTAGACTCTGTGGGAGAGGGAGAGAGTGGGATGATTTGGGAGAATGGCATTGAAACATGTGTACTAACAGGTAAGAAATACATTGCCAGTCTATGTTCGGTACAGGATACAAGATGATTGGGGCTGGTGCACGGGGAGGATCCAGAGAGATGATATGGGTTGGGAGGTGGGAGGGGGGTTCAGGATTGGGAACTCTTGTACATCCGTGGCTGATTCATGTCAATGTATGGCAAAACCAATCCAGTATTGTAAAGCAGAATAAAATTTAAAAAATTAAAATAAAATTAAAAAGAATGTTTGTGGCATTATGCTATGTTCTTAGCCGTCTCACTAGAATGTGCTGTGCTCAGTTGTTTTAGTCATGTCTGGCCCTGTGCAATCCCATGGGCTGTAGCCTGACAAGCTCTTCTGTCCATGGGATTCTCCAGGCAAGAATACTGGGGTGGGTTGCCATTTCCTCCTCCAGGGGATCTTCCCAACTCAGGGATCGAACCTGTGTCTCTTACAACTCCTCCATTGGCAGGTGGTTTCTTTGCTGCTAGCACCACCTGGCAAGCCCTCATTTCACTAGGATAAGCTTTATAAAAACATCAAAGTAGATGATTTATCAACTGGTATACTTTCACAAGTCATAAGCCCTGTCCTGGCGGTGGCTTAGGCCTAAACACATTTCTCTAGAGTCCTTTACTTCACAATGAGGAATAAGACTCCGAATGAGAAGCCCCGGATTACCGCACACATGTACATGGGTTAAGGTCTCAAAATAAGGCTTTTTCTCAGAACAGTACTGGAGAAGGTGAAGGAAGAGAACTCAAGGGCCAAGGGAATATGTAATGGAGCTGAAAGAAAGGGTGCAATAGGGGGTTGTAAAGGTTCAGAGAAAAGTGTGATTTAGTCAAAGAATTATTAAAAATCAAGACCTAGAGTTCCCTTTTCTCCATATCCTCACCAACATTTGTTATTTTATACTTTTTGATGACAGCCATTCTGACAGATGTGAGGTGATATCTCATTGTGATTTTGATTTGCATTTCTCAAATGATTAGTGATATTGAGCCGCTTTTCATGTGCTTGTTAGCCATCTATATCTAGCATTTATTTTTAAAAATCATGTGAGGAAATGTTCTAATCTCACTTTTATACATGTAGCTGTCCAGTTTTTTTTTCAGTACCACTTGTTGAAGAGACTATCTTTTTTTCATTGTACATTCTTACCTTGCTTGTTGTATTAATAGGTGTATGGGTTTACTCCTTGGGGCTATCTATTCTATTCAATTGATCTGTGTGCCTGTTTTTGTCCTGGCACCATGCTGTTTTAATGACTGTATCTTTGTAGTGTAATCTGAAGTCAGAGAGCCTGATACCTCCAGCTCTGCTTTAAACACTTTGGCAATTCAGTGTCTTTTGTGGTTCCACATAAATTTTAGGATAATTTCTTTTAGTTTTTTGAAAACTGTCATGGGTATTTTGATAAAGATTGTATTAAATCTGTGGATTGCTCTGAGTAGTATGGACATATATATATATATATATATATTTAAATTAGAGGATAATTACTCTATAATATTATGATGATTTTTGCCATACATCAGCATGAATCAGCAAGGTATGCATATATCCCATTCCTCTTGAAGCCTCCTTCACCTCCCTCCACATCCACCCCTATAAATGGTCACAGAGCACTGGTTTCGGATTCCCTGTATCATACATTGAACTCCCATCGGCTACCTATTTTACATATGGTAACGTATATGTTTCAATGCTATTGCATATCATCCCACATTCTCCTTCCCCAACTGTGTCCAAAATGTCTATGTCAGCTTTGCTGCCCTGTAGGTAAGATCATCAGTTCTACCTTTAAAGATTCCATATATATTAATTAATATACAATATTTGCCTTTCTTTTTCTGACTTGCTTCACTCTGTATAACAGGCTTTAGATTCATCCACCTCGATAGAACTGATTCAAATGCATTCCTTTTAATAGCTGAATAATATTCCATTGTGTATATGTACAACTTCCTTATGCATTCATCTGTCAATGGACATCTAGTTTGCTTCCATGTCCTACTACTGTAAATAATGCTGTGATGAACATTTGAGTATATGTGTCTTTTTCAATTCTGATTTCCTCAGGGTGTATGCCTGAGGAATTACTAGGTGGAATTACTAGGTGATGTGCTGTGTGCTGTGCTGTGCTTAGTCACTCAGTCATGTCCAACTCTTTGCAACCCCATGGACCGTAGACTTCCAGGCTCCTCTGTCTATAGGGATTCTCCAGGCAAGAGTACTGGGTAGGTTGCCATGCCCTTCTCCAGGGGATTTTCCCAACCCAGGGGTCAAACCCAGGTCTCTCACATTGCAGGCAAATTCTTTACCATCGGGAGCCACCAGGGAAACTCTACTGTTGGCTTTATTTCTCATTTTTAAAGGACTCTTCATACTGTTCTCAATAGTGGCCATATCAATTTACATTCCCATCAACAGTTGAAGAGACTTCCCTTTTCTCCACACCTTTTTGATGATGGTCATTTGGACCAGTGTGAGATGGTACCTCATTGCAGTTTTGACTTGCATTTCTCTAATGAAGAGTGATATTGAGTATTTTTCATGTGTGATTTAGCCATCTGTATGTCTTTTTGGAAAAACATCTGTTTAGGTTTTCTGCCCACTTTTTGGTTACATTGTCTGTTTTTCTGGTATTGACCTGAATGAGCTGCTTGTATATTTTTGAGATTAGTTGTTTGTCAGTTGCTTCATTTGCTATTGTTTTCTCCCACTCAGAAGGCTGTCTTTTCACCTTATTTATAGTTTCCTTTGTTGTGCAGAAGCTTTTAAGTTTAATTAGTACCCATTTGTTTATTTTTGCTTTTATTTCCAGTATACTGGGAGGTGGATCATAGAGGATCCTGCTGTGATGTATGTCAGAGAGTGTTTTGCCTATGTTCTCCTCAAGGAGTTGTAGAGTTTCTGGTCTTCCGTTTAGATCTTTAATCCATTTTGAGTTTATTTTTGTATGTGATGTTAGAAAGTGATCTAATTTCATTCTTTTACAAGTGGTTGACCAGTTTTCCCAGTACCACTTGTTAAAGAGATTGTCTTTTCTCCATTGTATACTCTTGCCTCCTTTGTCGAAGATAAGGTGTCCATAGGTGTGTGGATTTATCTCTGGGCTTTCTATTTTGTTCCAGTACCATACTATCTTGATGACTGAGGCTTTGTAGTAGAGCCTGAAGTCAGGCAGGTTGATTCCTCCAGTTCCATCCTTCTTTCTCAAGATTGCTTTTGATATTCGAGGTTTTTTGTATTTCCATACAAATCTCGAAATTATTTGTTCTAGTTCTGTGAAAAATACCACTGGTAGCTTGATAGGGATTGCATTGAATCTGTAGATTGCTTTGGGTAGTATACTCATTTTCACTATATTGATACTTCTGATCCATGAACATGGTATATTTCTCCATCTATTAGTGTCCTCTTTGATTTCTTTCAGTTCCTAGGTGGTGATTTCACACACCCACCTGCAGATACTTGGTTATATTTTGAGAAGTTTTTGGCTGTCATAACTGGGAGGTAGTTGGCTTCCCTGGTAACTCAGCTGGTAAATAATCCACCTGCAATGCAGGATATCTTGGCTTGATTCTTGGATTGTAAAGATTTCTTGAAGAAGGGATAGGCTACGCATTCCAGTCTTCTTGGGCTTCCTTGGTGGCTCAGATGATAAAGAATTTGCTTGCAATGTAAAGACCTGGGTTCAATCCCTGGGTTGGGAAGATCCTCTGAGGAGGGCATGACAACCCACTCTGGTTATCTTGCCTGGAGAATTCCCATGGACAGAGGAGGCTGGTGGGCTACAGTACATGGGGTTGCAAAGAGTTGGACACGACTGAGTGACTAAGCAAAGCACAGTGGTATTTAGTGGATATAGGTCAGGGATATTGCTAAATACCCTACTAGACAGCCTTTGTTGCTGTTGTTCAGTCACTAAGTTGTGTCTGACTTTTTGCGACCCTATGCACAGCAGCATACCAAGCTTCCCTACCCTCCACTATCTCTAGGAGTTTGCTCAAACTCATGTCCATTGAGTTGGTGATGCTATCCAACCATCTCATCCTCTGCCACCCTCTTCTCTTCTTGCCTTCAATCTTTCCCAGCATCAGGGTCTTTTCCAAATCGTTGGATCTTTTCCAATTCATTGGCTCTTTGCATCAGGTGGCCAAAGTATTAGAGCTTTCACTTCAGCAACAGTCTTTCCAATGAATATTCAGGGTTAATTTCCTTTAGGATTGATTGGTTTGATCTCCTTGCAGTCCAAGGGATTCTCAAGAGTCTTCCCCAGCACCACAATTTGAAAACTTCAATTCTTCAGTGCTCAGCCTTCTTTATGGTCCAACTCTCACATCTGTAAATGACTACTGGGAAAACCATAGCTTTGACTATTTGGACCTTTGTTCACAAAGTAATGTCTTTGGCTTTTAATATGCTCTCTACGTTTGTTATAGCTTTCCTTCCAAAAAGCAAGAGTCTTTTAATTTCATGGCTGTAGTCACCATCTGCAGTGATTTTGGAGACCAAGAAAATAAACTTTGCCACTCTTTCCACTTTTTCCCCTTCTATTTGCCATGTATTGATGGGACCAAATGCCATGATCTTGGTTTTTTTTTTTTTTTAATGTTGCATTTCAAACTAGCTTTTTTCCTTTACTCTTTCACCCTCTAAAGGCTGTTTAGTTCCTCTTCACTTTCTTCCTTTAATGTGGTAACACTTGCATATCTGAGGTTATTGATATTTTTCCCGGCAGCTTGTGATTCATCCAACCTGGCATTTCACATGATGTACTCTGCACGTAAGTTAAATAAGCAGAATGACAATATCCAGTCCTGTCATACTCCTTTCCTAATTTTGAACCAGACTAGACATTTTATCATAACAGAAAATTACCTGAACCAAAATGTCAATAGAGCCATACTTTAGAAACCTTGATGTGTTAATAGATCAAAGTTTATGTTTGATACTATTTTCCTATTTCCTCTGTCAATTTATAAAAATTGTGAAAGTTGTGAATTAAGCTTCACTTAGGGCAAAGTGTGGAGTATAGCTTGAGAAACAGCATTTCAGACCTCTGAGAAACTGCTCCCAGGCTATAGTCCTCATTTTGCCCCAAATATAAATTAACTTGCAGCTCTTGTATTGTATACATTTTTTAAGTTGACAATTTTATTTAATTTTGAGTTAGGTTTTATTGGAGGGCAACATGAAGACTATAACTGGAGAGACAGCATTTTAGATGGCAGGCAGCAAAGTCAATATTTATGTGATTTTTATGACATGGGAAGACATGAAATCAATCCTTTTTTCTTTTGCAGATTAATTATGCTAGTCAAAAGGAGCAGTCATCATCATGAATTATTTTAGTGTTTTTTTAAGATATGAGTAGATGCAAGAATTGGGATCATAAAATTGGCTCCTGGCAATATCTAACTGAAGACCTGTCCTGCTAAATTTTCCCAGAGCACAGAATGCTTCATTTCTGCTCTCCACGCTGAAATCCTTTCAGAGGGTATTGAAAATCAGCTGTTGCAGCAGCACATGATATAGTCCTTGTAGAGGTAGATGGCAAAAGTCAATGGCAAGTGCCAATTTGTAGTTGACGCTTCCCAAAACTTTCTTTAATATTTCATGTAGTGCAGGTCTGCTGGTGATAAATTCTTTCTCTTTCTTTTAGGAAAAATTTTCTTCTCCATCATGAAAGATACTTTTCCTTGTAATAAAATTCCAGGTTGACAGTTTACAGTTCTGAAAACTGTATTTTATTGTTTTATGGTATGCATAGTTTCTGATAGGGATTATATTTATCTTCGTTCCTCTGTACAAAATGAGTCTTTTTTTGTCCCCCTCTGTCTTCTTTGAAGATTTTTCTTTATTTCTGGTTTTCAGAAATTTTATCGTGAAGTACCTTGGTGTGGATTTATTTTTGTTTATACTCCTTGGGATTTATGGAGCATCTTGAGATTCTAGGGTCATAAATTTCAACAAGTTTGGAAAGGCCAACTATATTTTATTTTATATCATTTTTGTCAGGGAGTGTACTTTTTTTACCTCATTTTTTTTCTCTCGGTTTCATTTTGACTAATTTATATTGCCATTTCTTTGAATTCACTGGAGTATCTTAATGCTCTTAATACCATCAAGTATATTGCTGCTTTCACATATTGTACTTTTTATTACTAAGAAGTCTCATTTTGTTATTTGTTTTTATCTTCCATTTTTCTCATGTTTATGATTTCTTTTCATTACTTGAACTTTGTTTGTAAATTAGTATTGTCTGCTGGATTCATTATCTTTCTCATTCTGAGTTTGTTTGAATTGACTGATTTTTCATCTGGTTGTCAGTTGCATTTTCATGTCTTTAAGCTTGTGTAACAAATTTTAATCAGATGCTGGACACTTACAAATTTATGCTTTTGAATATTTGGATTTGGTTGTCTTCCTTTAAATAATTTTTTTCTAGTTGTCTAGTTACTTACTTTAGTTGTTCAGTCACCAAGTCATGTCTGACTCTTTGCAACTGCATGAACTGCAGCATGCCAGGCTTCCCTGGCCTTCACCATCTCCCAAAGTTTTCTCAAACTCATGTCCATTGAGTCAGTGATGTCATCCAACCTCTCATCCTCTGTCATTTGTTCCCTTTTCCTCTTGCTTTCAATCATTCCCAGCATCAGGGTCTTTTCCAATGAGTTGGCTCTTTCCATCAAGTGGCTAAAGTATTGAGGCTTCAGCTTCAGCATCACTTCTTCCAATGAATATTCAGAGTTGACTTCTTTTAGGATTGACTAGTTTGATTTTCTTGCTGTATGGGACTTTGAAGAGTCTTCTCCAGCACCACCATTTGAAGGCATCAGTTCTTCAGTGCTTGATCTTCTTTATGGCCCAACTTTCACATCCATACATGACTATTCTCTAGGTTTGTCATAGCTTTTCTTCCAGGAGCAAATGTCTTTTAATTTCATGGGTGCAGTCACCATCTGCAGTGGTTTTGGAGCCCAAGAAAACAAAATCTGCCACTTTTCCCACTGTTTCCGCCATCTATTTGCCATGAAGTGATGGGACCAGATGCCATGGCCTTAAATTTTTGAATGTTGAGTTTATGCTAGCTTTTTCACTCTGCTTTCACTCTCATCAAAGGACTCTTTAGTTCCTCTTCACTTTCTGACATTAGAATGGTATCATCTGCGTAACTGAGGTTGTTGATATTTCTGCTGGCAATCTTGATTACTTGCTTAGCTTGATACTTTTGGAAACTTGCTTCTATTTTATTTTATTTTTTGTAGTGTAAGTCTTCAGTTCAGTTCAGTCACTAAGTCATGTCCAACTCTTTGTGACCCCATGGACTGCAGCTTTCCAGGCTTCCCTGTCAATCACCAACTCCTGTAGCTTGCTCAAACTCATGTCCATCGACTCAGTGATGCCATCAAACCATCTCATCCTCTTTCATCCCCTGCTCCTCCTGCCTTTAGTCTTTCCAAGCATCAGGGTCTTTTCCAGTGAGCCAGTTCTTTGCATCATGTGGCCAAATTATTGGAGTTTCAGCTTCAGCATCAGTCTTTCTGATGAATATCCAGGACTGATTTCCTTTAGGATTGATTGGTTTGATCTCCTTGCAGTCCAAAGGACTCTCAAGAGTCTGCTCCAACACCAGAGCTCAAAAATATCAATTCGTTGACCTCAGCTTTCTTTATGGTCCGATTCTCACTTCCATACCAGACTGCTGAAAAAAACATAGCTTTGAATAGGTGAACCTTTGTCAGCAAAGTAATGTCTCTGCTTTTTAATATGCTGTCTATGTTGGTTAATGTTTTTCTTCCCAGGAGCAAGTGTCTTTTAATTTCATGGGTGCAGTCACCATCTGCAGTGATTTTGGAGCCCACGAAAATTAAGTCTATCACTGTTTCTGTTTCCCCATGTATTTGCCATTAAGTGCTGGGACTGGATGCCATGATCTTCGTTTTCTGAATATTGAGTTTTAAGCCAACTTTTTCACTCTCCTCTTTCACTTTCATCAAGAAGCTCTTTAGTTCCTCTTGTCTTTCTGCCATAAGGGTGGTATCATTTGTGTATCTGAGGTTATTGACATTTCTCCTGGCAATACTGATTCTAGCTTGTGCTTCATCCAGCCTGGCATTTCACATGGTGTAATCTGCATATAAGTTAAATCATCAGGGTGACAGTATACAGCCTGACATACTCTTTTCCCAATTTGGAATGAGTCCGCTGTTCCATGTCTGTTTCTAACTGTTACTTCTGGACCTGCATACAGACTTCTCAGGAGGCAGGTAAGGTGGTCTGGTATTCTGATCTCTTGAATTTTCCCGTTTGTTGTGATCCACACAGTGAAAAGCTTTGGCATAGTCAATAAAGCAGAAATAGATGTTTTTCTGCAACTCTCTTGCCCTTCAATGATACAATGGATGTTTGCAATTTGATCTCTGGTTCCTCTACCTTTTCTAAATCCAGTTTGAACATCTAGATGTTCCCAGTTCACATACTGTTGCAGCCTTGCTTGGAGAATTTTGAGCATTACTTTGCTAGCATGTTAGATGAGTGGGATTGTGCAGTAGTTTGAGCATTCTTTGGCATTGCCTTTCTTTGGGATTGGAATGAAAACTGACCTTTTCCAGTCCCGTGGCCACTACTGAGTTTTCCAAATTTGATGCCCTATTGAGTGCAGCACTTTCACAGCATCATCTTTTAGGATTTGAAATAGTTCAGGTGGAATTCCATCACCTCCATTAGCTTTGTTCATAGTGATGTTTCTTAAGGCCCACTTGACTTTGCATTCCACCATGTCTGGCTCTAGGTGAGTGATCACACCATCGTGGTTATCTGAGTCATGAAGATCGTTTTTGTACAGTTTTTCTGTGTATTCTTGCTACCTTTTCTTATTCTGTTGATAGTTTAACTATGATACTAAAATATGTTCCTGTGGTCCCTACTGAATGCCCTGAGTGACCAACAAGGACTCTATATTCTTTCCTGTCATATCGCAAAATCTTCCATTTTGTGCTATCCCTGAGACTACATTTGGAGAAGGCAATGGCACCCCACTCCAGTACTCTTGCCTGGGAAATCCCATGGACAGAGGAGCCTCGTAGGCTACAGTCCACGGGGTCACTAAGAGTCGGACACGACTGAGCAACTTCACTTTCACTTTTCACTTTCATGCATTGGAGAAGGAAATGGCAACCCACTCCAGTGTTCTTGCCTGAAGAATCCCAGGAACAGAGGAGCCTGGTGGGCTTCAGTCTATGAGGTCACACAGAGTCGGACACAACTGACGCGACTTAGCAGCAGCAGCAGAGACTACATTGATGAGTCCTGTTTTCTGTTTTTTCATCATCTTGGAGTTTCATTCTATGGATGCTTATCTTGATATTTAGCATAAATCCAAGAGAATCCTCATGCAAATTTCTGGACTCTTTTTGTACAGTTCTTTCTCTCTGGGATTCCAACGCACAATTTCCCACTCCCTCAGCATTTCTGAACACTGATTTTTCTTTTTCTATCTCTGTCTATTACAGGATAATTGCTTTACAATGCTGTGCTGGTCTCTGCCTTACATCGATAATAATTTGTCATAATGATATATATGTCCCCTCTCACTAGAGCTTTCTTCCCCTGCCCCATTCTACTCCTCTAGGTCATCACAGAGAACGAAGCTTCTTCTGTGTTATACAGCAGCTTCCCAAATATTATTTATACACATGGTAGTGTATATTTCGGAGAAGGCGATGGCACCTCACTCCAGTACTCTTGCCTGGAAAATCCCATGGATGGAGGAGCCTGGTAGGCTACAGTCCATGGGGTCGCTAAGAGTCAGACACGACTCAACGACTTCACTTTCTCTTTTCACCTTCATGCATTGGAGAAGGAAATGGCAACCCACTCTAGTGTTCTTGCCTGGAGAATCCCAGACGGGGGAGCACAGCAGCAGTGCATATTTGGAAGTGCTGCTTTCTCGGTTTGTCCTACCCACTACTTCCCCCACTGTGTCCACCAGTTCATTCTCTGCATCTATGTCTCCACTTCTTTTCTGTTAATAGGTTCATCAGTACTATTTTTTTTATAGATTTTGTATATATGCATTAGATACACAATATTCGTTTTTCTTGCTTGTAATACTCTTTTATGATCCTTTGTATTTCAGTGGCATCTGTTGTAGCTTCTCTGTTTTCATTTCTAACTGTATTGATTTGATTGTTCTCACTTTTTTCCCTTGATAAGTCTGGCTAATGGTTTGTCAGTTTTGTTTATCTTGTCAAAGAACCAGATTTTAGTTTTATTGATCTTTGCTATTGTGTCCTTTCTTGCTTTTTCAATTTTCCCTACTCTGAAATATATTATTTCTTTCCTTCTAATAACTGGGGAGTTTTGTTTGTTGCTTTTGATGTAAGTTTAGGTTGTTTTTTGATGTTTCATTTTTCTTGAGGTAGCCTTGCATGCTATGAATTTCCCTTTTAACATTGCTTTTACTGCATCCCATAGGTTTTGAATTGTCTTGTTTCCACTGTATTTGCTTCTAGGTATCTTTTATTTCCTCTTTGATTTCTTTAGTGACCTCCTGGTTATTTAGTAGTGTATGGTTTAGCCTCCATGTGTCTGTATTTTTTACAGTTTTTTTTTTTGTTGTTGTTGTTATCTAATCTTACATATTGTTTTCAGAAGAAAAAAAAAGTTTGGTACATTTTCAATTTTCAAAAACCAAGGGTTGGTCTGCAACCTAAGGTGTGACCTACTTTCAAGTATGTTTCATGTATACTTAAGAAAAATGTAAATTCATTTGGTTTTGGATGAAATGTCCTGTAGATATCAACTTGGTCCATTTGGGCCAATTTGTCATTTAAGGCTTGTGTTTCCTTACTAATTTTCTGTCTGGGTGATATGTCCATATGTGTGTGGGGATTGTTAAAGTCCCCCACTATTACTGTGTTACTATCATTTATCCCTTTTTTTTCTTGTTGTTCAGTTGCTAAGTCATGTCTGACTCTTTGTGACCCCATGGACTGTAGCTTGCCAGGCCCTTCTATCTATGAGATTCTCCAGATAAGAATACTGGTGTGGGTTGAGTTTTCTTCTCCAGGGAACCTTCCCAGACCAGTGATCAAATGGGTAACCAGTACGGTGGCAGGTGGATTCTTTACCACTGAGCCACCAGGGAAGCTTATACTTTTAGTCGTTAGTATTTGCCTTATGTATCGAGGTGTTCCTATGTTAGTTGCATATACACTTATAATTGTTATATCATCTTCATAAATCAATCTCTTGATCATTATGTACTGTCTTTCCTTGTCTCTTGTAATGGTCTTTATTTTAATGTTTATTTTATTTGATGTGAATATTGCTATTCCTGCTTTCTTTTGGTTTCAATTTGCACAGAATATATTCTCCCAGACCCTCATTTTCAGTCTGTATTGTCCCTAGGTCTGAAGTGGGTATCTTGCAGACAGCATTTACAAGGGTCTTATTTTGTATCCATTTACCCAATCTGAGTCTTTTCATTGGAGCTTTTAATCCATTTACATTTAAGATAATTAACAATATGTATGATATTATGGGGATTATTTTGGTAGATCTTTTGTTTCTGTTGTTTCCTATCTAGAGAAATTACTTTAACATTTGCTGTAGACTTGGGTTGGTGACAGTCAATTCTCTCAACTTTTGCTTGTCTGTAAAGGCTTTATTTCTCCATCAATTCTGAATGCAAGTCTCACTGAGCAGAGTATTCTTTGTTATAGATTTGCTTCTTTCATTACTTTAAGTATCTCTTGCCACTCCCTTCTGGCCTCAGAGTTTCTGTTGAAAGATCAGCTGTTAGCTTCATGGAGATCCCCTTATATGTTATTTGTTGCTTTTCATTTGATAGTTTTATATTTTTTGATTGTGTTTCATTTTCATTCATTTGATTAATATGTATCTTGGCCTAATTCTCTTTGAGTTTATTTTGTATGGGACTCAATGAGCTTCCTAGATTTGGATGGCTATTTCTGTTTCCATGTTAGTAAAGTTTTTGACTCTAATCTACTCAAATATTTTCTCAGACACTTTCTTTTTCTCTCCTCTTGGAATCCTTGTAATTTGAAAGTTGGAGCACTTAATGTTGCCCCAAGGATTCTGTCTCCAAGATTGCCCTTTTTTTTTTTCACTTTTTTCATTATTCTGCTCTGCTTCAGTCAGTTATCCTGGTATTGGTTCCCTCTAGTGTATTATTTTTAATCTCAGTTATTGTATTGTTCATTCAGTTCAGTTCAGTTCAGTTCAGTCGCTAGTCTTGTCTGACTCTTTGCAACCCCATGAATCAAGGCACGTAAGACCTCCCTGTCCATCATCATCTCCCAGAGTTCACTCAAATACACGTACATCGAGTTGGTGATGCCACCCAGCCATCTCATCCTCTGTCATCCCCTCTTCATCCTGCCCTCAATCCCTCCCAACATCAGAGTCTTTTCCAATGAGTAAACTCTTTGCATGAGGTGGCCAAAGTACTGGAGTTTCAGCTTTAGCATCATTCCTTCCAAAGAACAACCAAGACTGATCTTCTTTAGAATGGACTGGTTGGATCTCCCTGTAGTCCAAGGGACTCTCAAGAGTCTTCTCAAGCACCACAGTTCAAAAGCATCAATTCTTCAGTGCTCAGCTTTCTTCACAGTCCAACTCTCACACTCATACATGACCACAGGAAAAACCATAGCCTTGACTAGATGGACATTTGTTGGCAAAGTAATGTCTCTGCTTTCACTATGCTATCTAGGTTGGTCATAACTTTTCTTCCATGGAGTAAGCGTCTTTTAATTTCATGGCTGCAATCACCATCTGCAGTGATTTTGGAGCCCCCCAAAATAAAGTCTGACACTGTTTCCGCTGTTTCCCCATCTATTTCCCATGAAGTGATGGGACCAGATGCCATGATCTTCGTTTCTGAATGTTGAGCTTTAAGCCAACTTTTTCACTCTTCTCTTTCACTTTCATCAAGAGGCTTTTTAGTTCCTCTTCCCTTTCTGCCATAAGGGTGGTGTCATCCGCATATCTGAGGTTATTGATATTTCTCCCGGCAATCTTGACTCTAGCTTGTGCTTCTTCCAGCCCAGCATTTCTCATGATGTACACTGCATATAAGTTAAATAAGCAGGGTGACAATATACAGCCTTAATGTACTTCTTTTCCTATTTGGAACCAGTCTATTTTTCCATTCCAGTTCTAACTGTTGCTTCCTGACCTGCATACAGATTTCTCAAGAGGCAGGTTAGGTGGTCTGGTATTCCCATCTCTTTCAGAATTTTCCACAGTTTATTGTGATCCACACAGTCAAAGTCTTTGGCATAGTCAATAAAGCAGAAATAGATTTTTTTTTTTTTTCTGGAACTCTCTTGCTTTTGAACG
>SJYW01051370.1:15019-50390 GCA_006410735.1 Raphicerus campestris | reverse complement strand
ACACACACACACACTACACACACACACATACAAACTCTAATAAATATCAATGTTTTATACCAGAAATTTTACGGTTTCAAGTCTTACCTTCAAGTCTTTAATCTGTTTCAAGATTTTTATATATGAGGTAGGAAATGATCTAGTCATTCTTTCATATGTGGCTGACCACATGTGCAGTTTTTCCAGCAGAATTTATTGAAGAGACTATTCTATCTTCATTGTATATTCTTGGCCTCTTTGGCATAAATTAATTTTTTTTAATGTGTGAGTTTATTAGAGGGCTTTCAATTCTGTTCTACTATCTGTATATCTGTTGCTTTTCCAATAACATACTCTTAATTACTATAATTTTGCAGTATTATTTCATATCTGAAGATGTGACACATCCAGCTTTATTATTTTCTCCTGAAGTTGATTTGGCTCTTTGGAATCGTTTGTGGTTCCGTACAATTTTTAGAATTACTTGTTTTAGTTCTGTAAAAAACTACATAGGAATTTTGATATGGACTACATTAAATCTATATTTTGCTTTGGATAATATAGATGGTTTAGCAATATTAATTCTTCCCATTATGATCATGAAATATATTTCTCTTTATTTTTGTCTTCTTCAATTTCTTTTATTAACATCTTATAGATTTCACTGTAAATGCATTTTGCCTCCTTTGTTAAATTTATTCCTAAGTTTTTATTCATTGTGATGCAACTGTGAATTGGATTATTTTCTTGATTTTCCCTTTTGACTCTTATTACTGTACAGAAATTTCATTGATTTCTGCAGATTAATTTTGTACCCCACAACTTTACTAGATAGAAAAAAATTCATCTATTAGTTCTGACAGTTTTTTTGGTAGAGTCTTTAAGGTATTTTTTAATATAAAGTATATTATCTGAAAATGTGTCAATTTTACTCTTTTGTTTCTAATTTTGAGGACTTCTTTTCTTTATTTGCTGTGGCTAGGACTCCTGACTACTTTGTGATGAATAGAGATGCTTAATCATAAAGTCACACACCTGAAATTTATACAGTGCTGTTAACAAATTTTATCTCAACTAAAAAAAAAAAAGCTCAAAAATGGAAATGAGTGTAGTATAAATGTTGAGAATATAAACCATACCTATTTTTCCTGGCCTATAAATTTTAATAAGTATATTTGCTAGACATTTTGAGTTCTTATCTAACTCTATGGGTTAAATTTGAAGGTATATTAAAATGAATAATCAGACTATTTTTGTGCTTATCACTTGCATGGCAAGGTTTCAAATTATACATTTTATGAAACACTTCTATATTTGATTTTCTTAGTAATTCTATCAAAACCATTTCTGAATAACTATAAAGATAGAGGACAATTTAATATTTTTAAAATGTAGACTCAAGAATCTTATAAGACGGTGCTTCTTCAGAGACCTCATTGTTGTAGTTGTTCAGTCACTAAATCGTGTTCACCTCTTTACAACCCCATGGACTGCAGCATGCTAGGCTTCCCTGTCCTTCATTAGCTCCTTGAGCTTGCTCAAAATCATGTTCATTGAGTTGGTGATACCATCCAACCATCTCATGCTCTGTTACCCCCTTCTTCTGCCCTCACTCTTTCTCAGCATCAGTGTCTTTTCCAATGAGTCAACTTTTCACATCAAGTGGCCAAAGCGTTGGAACTTCAGCTTCCCATCAGTCTTTCCAATGAATATTCAGGGTTAATTTCATTTAAGACTGACTGACTAGATTTTGCTGTCCAAAGGGCTCTCAAGAGTCTTCTCCAGCACCATAATTCAAAAGCATCAATTCTTCTGTGCTTAGCCTTCTTTATGGTTCAACTCTCACATCGCTAAGAGGTTAAATAAAATACAATTGGCATGTTCTGAAATGTCAATATATTATTAAAAATATTGTATCAAGTATAGTCTGAATTTATATATGTATATACAAGTAATTATATTATGCATGTTATTTTTAAATGAATCATTCAGTTTTATAGTACTAAGAAAATAGAAGCCAATTTGCCTATCTTCTCTTCCTGCTGTAAAGGAATCCACTTTTCTTATTTCCTTGGTGTAAAAGAGCAAGCATTATCTGAAAGCTAATATCTCTTAGCATCTGGAAGCATTTCTCAATAAATTGGTCTATCTTCCCTCTTCTATATCAAAATATGCTAAAATATTTCTATCTATATTCTTCTCTACCATCACATTTCTTCACTTTCCTTCTTAACATTTTTGTTTGTATGTTTGTATGTTTCCTTATAGTCTTTCCACCACATAACTTATTATATTTTGGTTATTTCCATGAGGTTTGTAAAAACTATTTATGATAAAATTTTAAATGATCCTGTTGTTATCAAATACAATGCTCACTTAATACCAACATAATTTCACTCTGTAAAGCCCTTTCTTCTTAACTATTCCTTTTCTCTGTATCTCCAAATCCTTTGATTTTCGGGTCAGTTCCAAATTATCTCTTTAATATGTATATATTTCTGCATTTTGCTTTATAAAGGATATATAATCAGTTTAGTCTTTTTCTCTGAAATGTGTCATATCATTTTATTTATTATATCATAATCTGAAAATCCTTAATATTTTATCTATCTCCTTGTCTATAGATCTACATATTCAATCATCTACCATGCTTATCTTCTTGTGTATGCTTTACACACTTTTAACATTTGTAAAACATACCTTGTTTCTTTCTCTTTTAAGCACATGCTTCATCCTGTATGTCCTATCTCAGTAATCTTGAATTGCACAAGTCAGAAACCATTAAATTATTCCTGACTCCTTTATTTAACTACTGCATGCAACTCTGAAGGGTCTTGGGGTTAATTTACAAGCTGGCAAACTGGTCTGTTAATGCTTCATGGATATTGGCCAATGATGTATGACTCTTGGATCAGAGACAAAACACTTATTACTCAAGACAAAGTAGCCAAAACTTCAGGTGTTAAATCAGTTCTCCATGACACTCTAAATTCCATAGGGACAATGCACTTTGGTCTACCTGCATGCAGTGGATATGCAAGCACAGAAGAAAACTGAGTTTTATAGTGAATGATAAGTGTGTCCTGTGTTTTATCTCATCCATACATGTTGCTTTCTGCAAACATAATCCTTAGGACCCAAAGTGAAATAACTCTCCTAAAAATCATTATCCACATGCAATCAATTATGAATTGTTATCAACTTCAAAGCCTAAGCATATTTTAAATTAATCCACTAGTCTCAGTATCCACTAAGCTAGTATAGGACATATTGCCTCATCTCTAAATAGAAGTATAGAAAAACCTCTAATATATTTGCTTGCTTATAATTATCCTACCTCCTTCTCTACTATCTACTCCCCCATCCCCAATGAATCTCAAAGTAGAACCAGACTATCATTCTAAAAGCACTGTAAAAAAGAATATACGTATATACATGTATGAATACACATATATACAATTATATATATATATATATGTATGTATATATATATATATATATATAATTACCCCATCATGAGACTTTTAATTTTATTGAATATTAATACCTTTCATCATCATTTCTATATAAATTCATTTCACTTCTTTACCATTTCCTTTCCCACTCAAAAATAATTGTTGCACAATAGCTGCCATTTCTTCCCACTGCAAACTGCTGTTCTAAGCTATTTTCAATTCCTCTAACAGTCAAGTTTTTGAGTATAGATTTTCATTTGCTTTGTTTGTGCCACAGTTCCTACTTGGTAATTTTTTAAAATTCACATTTCTTCAAGTTTTAACTTTGAGGTCATGTCCACTAGGGCATTATAATTAACCTGTAAAAAATCAGCACATGACACCTCTTCCCAATGTCCCTGTGCTCAAGGTTTTCCAATTTGGGTACAACAGACAAGCAGTCTTTTCACTAACCAACATCTCTCTCTGGTATCTTTGTGGTGACCAGGGACCACATCTTTATATATTTATTTATTGATCCTTGCTATATGCCCAACAAATAAAA
Source organism: Raphicerus campestris (assembly GCA_006410735.1). Classification (NCBI taxonomy): domain Eukaryota; kingdom Metazoa; phylum Chordata; class Mammalia; order Artiodactyla; family Bovidae; genus Raphicerus; species Raphicerus campestris. Next base: position 46,412 of record SJYW01051370.1, on the reverse strand, counting down.
ATGGTTGACATACTCCTTTTTAAATAAATATATCTGTAAAGAGTGAAGGAAATAAGTTACAAAATATTTGTGACAGTTGAGTTTCCCTTGTTCTCAAAGATTAATGTTCTAAGAGGGAATGGGCCAGGTCTTGATTTTGTCTTTGCATCAAGAAAGATAGTGCCTAACACACTCAGTGGATCCTCATTATTTGAAAATTTTGTATTTAGAAATTTATCTACTTAATAAAAGTCATTCATAAGTCAGAAGTCAATACTGTATTTTTGGCTCAATCATGGACATGTCCATGTGAAGAGAATAAAAAATTTTGAGTCCTGCAGCTCACATGTTCTCAATATGTTGTCTTCCTCATTAAAGTTTCATACTGTAAATGTATCGTTTTCATGGCCATTAGTGTCATATGTTCACACTTTTTTTTTCCGTTTAAAATAGACCCCAAATGAATACCAACTAGAGTTATTAAGTGTATATAGCCAGTTATGCCCCTTACCAAGAAAATGTGTTTTCATTCCTTTGGCTTGCATTATAGTGAATTCAGTGATATTAAATCAACAAGTCATATTAAAGAAAGTGTCTTTAAACAGGAACATGCATAAACTAAGTTTATTTATTGGTGGGTCAGTTGAAAATGTCATGACCCACAGGAAACTAATTTTGTATTTTCTTTAAGGGCAATGAAACAATATTTGCTAATTCAGTGTCTACATTAACTTTATAGAAGACCATTATAGTAAATAATGAGAACAGACTCTAATTAACTTCTCATAAGTATTTTACAAGTAATAGCTGAATGAAAATAAATAAGGAATGAAGAAGGAAGATGCTTCCTTCTTCAGAGAAGTAATGTCTCTGAATTTATAAGCTATATAACTTGTTCCATAATTTCTTTAATTATTAGGGTGAAGATCAAAATACATATTTGTGTAAATGATGAATAATGCTTATTTGTGCCATATAGCTACACAGAATTCAAAGTAATCTTATTAGGTTGAGGGAATTCATTGAAATTCAATGAGATAAAATTTAACAAAGAAGCCATGCTTCACAATTTAAAGTCTGTGTATTAGTTATCCAAGAAAGTAAAAATCTTAGTTGTTTTAATAAAAAATTAGTTGAAAGTTTCATTTTACTTAATCATAAGAAATATATTAAGAAAACATGCTGAAATCGTGTGTCAACAATTAAAATCAGGAAACCAAAATAAAAGATGTAAATAACAGTTGCAACTTAGCTTTATTGACCATGTGCTAGGGCTTTAATTTTTAAAATAAGTACCAAATGGATAGATTGAATTACTCAATCATATTTTGCTTTTCTAACTGGATATATGTAATTTTTATCCTATGAACTTTAAAATCCTGATATCTATTATTGAATTTCTCATCCTCTATTTTACAGGACTAAACTCTACAAGAAACATGTCAACTAGTCACATATGATAAGTGAATCAACCCTCCAAACACATCTAATTGTGCAAAGTAAAATTCTGGTTCCCTTGGAGCCAATATTGCCTTATCTAGGTATATTTTAAGATAATTAATTGATTAGAGTATAATGCAATAAGAATATTCTAAACTGTATACTCATAGCACAATATAATTTCAGAGGAATTTATAAGCTGTATCTTAAATAAACAACACTTTGTGAAAACTACACTTAATTGATTTAAGTAACTTTTGTAAATTTTGTTTATTGTGATGCTATTTGACTTGGTGATAAAAATTATAATGAATGCACTATTTGTCCTAATAACCAAAATCTTGCAAGTTTATCTAAATTTTTACTGATCTATGGAGCAATCCTTTGATATTAGATTTTATTACACTGTTAGTACCATTCATGTTTTGCTTCAAAGTTAGCCCAACCCTGAAAATATTCCGCTTGCCCTCCCACTTCCAGGCCTCCTGTTGGATTATTTTAGACTTCTAAGTCTCCTTAACAAAGTTTAAAGCTGTGTAATTCTCTCTGAGGTCATGCTGAGCGTACAGAAAGTATATATCACTTACTTCAAAACTGAACCTCTTGAGAAGCATGTCTAAAATTATTTAAAAGAAACTTCAACTTCCCTACTCCTGGATTAACCATCATATTTGATTTCAAAGAAGCTCAGCCATTTCAATAAAGATGGGACATTTTTGGAGAACATTTGGCATGCTCTTTAAACCTCTAGATCATTCATTGTTTTGAGCTACAGATTATTTCTACCTTGAGAAAGACGAGGTAACTCTTAAAGTGATACTGTTCTTCCTTTAAGGTACATGAATCTTGAGGAAATGATGCCCATTATCTAGTATATGTAATGTTCATAACAGGATAATAAGTAATTTCTTAATCCTTTTAAAATCAGTACTTAATGGTTATGATGACTACATTATCTTTTGATTCTCTTTAATGTAGATTAAGTCAATATTAGGGCTTCCCTGGTCGTTCAGATGGTAAAGAATTCTGCTGCAATGCAGGAGACCCAGCTTTGATCCCTGGGTTGGGAAGATCTCCTGGAGAAGGGACTAGCTTCCCATTATAGTGTTCTTGCTTGGAGAATTCCATGGATAGGAGAGCCTGGTAGACTACAGNTCACATATGATAAGTGAATCAACCCTCCAAACACATCTAATTGTGCAAAGTAAAATTCTGGTTCCCTTGGAGCCAATATTGCCTTATCTAGGTATATTTTAAGATAATTAATTGATTAGAGTATAATGCAATAAGAATATTCTAAACTGTATACTCATAGCACAATATAATTTCAGAGGAATTTATAAGCTGTATCTTAAATAAACAACACTTTGTGAAAACTACACTTAATTGATTTAAGTAACTTTTGTAAATTTTGTTTATTGTGATGCTATTTGACTTGGTGATAAAAATTATAATGAATGCACTATTTGTCCTAATAACCAAAATCTTGCAAGTTTATCTAAATTTTTACTGATCTATGGAGCAATCCTTTGATATTAGATTTTATTACACTGTTAGTACCATTCATGTTTTGCTTCAAAGTTAGCCCAACCCTGAAAATATTCCGCTTGCCCTCCCACTTCCAGGCCTCCTGTTGGATTATTTTAGACTTCTAAGTCTCCTTAACAAAGTTTAAAGCTGTGTAATTCTCTCTGAGGTCATGCTGAGCGTACAGAAAGTATATATCACTTACTTCAAAACTGAACCTCTTGAGAAGCATGTCTAAAATTATTTAAAAGAAACTTCAACTTCCCTACTCCTGGATTAACCATCATATTTGATTTCAAAGAAGCTCAGCCATTTTAATAAAGATGGGACTTTTTTGGAGAACATTTGGCATGCTCTTTAAACCTCTAGATCATTCATTGTTTTGAGCTACAGATTATTTCTACCTTGAGAAAGACGAGGTAACTCTTAAAGTGATACTGTTCTTCCTTTAAGGTACATGAATCTTGAGGAAATGATGCCCATTATCTAGTATATGTAATGTTCATAACAGGATAATAAGTAATTTCTTAATCCTTTTAAAATCAGTACTTAATGGTTATGATGACTACATTATCTTTTGATTCTCTTTAATGTAGATTAAGTCAATATTAGGGCTTCCCTGGTCGTTCAGATGGTAAAGAATTCTGCTGCAATGCAGGAGACCCAGCTTTGATCCCTGGGTTGGGAAGATCTCCTGGAGAAGGGACTAGCTTCCCATTATAGTGTTCTTGCTTGGAGAATTCCATGGATAGGAGAGCCTGGTAGACTACAGACAGTCTCTGGATCACAAATGGTCAGACATGACTGAAACTAAGTGCAAGATAAATGAAGGCCTCGTGGAATAACTGAAATATGACATTAGCAGCCTGTAAATTATAAAGTATCAAAAATATAATTTATTTCACTATTAGTGTTTAATTTAGAAATTCTTGACAAAGACTGAACTTTTTATTAAAATATAATAATTGTATTAAATATTATTCTAAAAGTTTATTAAAATATATATTTTAATGCTATTTTGAAAATTTATCCAAAGGTATATTTTCTAATATGTATTATCAGTCAATATAATATGACTATACTTGTTGCATGTATAGCTGTATTTATGACTTGGAAATTTTAGAAAGAAAAATGTTTGTTAGTGTTAAAAGACTTTTACATATAATAATGTGAAAGAGATATAATGATTTTTTTCAAAACTATTGAAAGTGGTTGAATAATTTTGCACAAAAATATGGCTGGAGGTTTTTTTTTTTGAAGAATATATTAATATAGATCATTGAAGAATAAATTAAGACAAAATATATCATTTTAAAATTCTAAAATTCTGCTAATATGAATTATTCATCCAAAGTTTGAGAACATATAAAATTAATGATATTCCCAAATAGTGGATGTATTCATTATAACAAGAAGACTCTGGGATTATTATGAAAGCTCTTATATCAATATCTTTATTCTGTGATTACTTTTTAATCAAAATATAGCTAAAATACATGATCATTAAAACTGTGCATATTGATATACATCATCTTTTTTGCTTAGATTTTTAAGAGTAAATTATGGAAAATAAGCATAATCTAAAGACCCTTTAAGATGTGAAAAATATATAGAAAAATATCTAGCTATGTATATTTCTCAAGATAGTCTTTAATAATTAAGGGTAATGAAGGTTTAGGCAGGTTTACCTAAAAATCATAGAGTTGAAACATTAAAACAGGGTCTTCAAAGAATAAAAAGATAAAAGATTAAATCATATATTTTCAGTCTTAATTCAAATATATTTAGGAATCTAATATATCACAAAAATAATTAATAAAAACAATATAAATAATATAGTAAATGGCTCTAAGCTCATCCACTTCATTAGAACTGACTCAAATGTGTTTCTTTTTATAGTTATGTAATATTCCATCATGTATATGTATCACAAGTACTTTTTCCATTCATCTGCCAATGGCTATCTAAGTTGTTTTTATGTCCTAGCTATTGTACATAGTGCTGCCATAAACATTGGCATACATTTTTATTTTTCAATTCTGGCTTCCTCAGGGTATATGACCAGTAGTGGGATTGCTGGGTTGTATGGTACTTTTCTTTCTAACATTTTAAGGAATCTCCATAGTAGTTGTATCAGTTTACAGTCCCAAGAACAGCATAAGAGAGTTGTCTTTTCTTCACATCCTCTCCAGTACTTATTATTTATGGACATTTTTTGGATGACCATTCTGACTGGTATAAGATGATACCTCATTGTGGTTTTGATTTGCTTTTCTCTAATAATGAGGGATTTTGAGCATCTTTTCATGTGTTTATTAAGCATATGTTTGTCTTCTTTGGAGAAATATCCTTTGAAGTCTTCTGACTACTTTGTGATTAGGTTGTTCATTTGCTGGTATTGAGCTGCATGAGTCACTTGCATATTTAGGAGATTAATTTTTGTGTCAGTTTTCTCATTTGCTAATATTTTCTCCCATTCTAAGGGCTGTACTTGCATCTTGCTTGTAGTTTCCTTCATTGTGAAAAACCTTTTAAACTTAATTAGGTCTCATTTGTTTATTTTTTTTTTTTCATTTCAATTATTCTGGGAGGTGGATCACTGAGGATCTTGTTGTGATTTATGTCCGAGAGTGTTCTGCCTATGTTTTCCTCTAAGAGTTTTATGGTTTCTGGTCTTAAATTTAAGTCTTTAATCAATATAAGTTTATTTTACTTCATGGTGTTAAAAAAATGCTTTAATTTTATTATTTTACACTTAGTTGACCAGTTTTCCCAGCACTATTTGTTGAAGAGACTCTTTTCTCCATTGTATATTTTTGCCTCCTTTAGCAAAAGTAAGATGCACATAGGTGCATAGATTTATCTCTGAGTTTTCTATTTTGTTCCATTGATCTATATTTCTGCATTTATATATTTCTCCTCAGAATGAGCACAACTGAGCAAGTGAGACTGAATCAGTGGTCACTGATTCAGGGCATGCTAGGGCAGAGATCAGACAATGAAGAGATATTTACAAGCAGAGGTTGCCAATGTGAGCAAATAAAAGAAAGGGTAACTGCCCCAGAAATGACAGATGCAACAGAATAAAGTCCTAAAGTTACACTGAGACTATCCACTTTAAGGGTAACCATAGAATTTGAGAACAAATACAAGCTGGAAGAAGGGTATAGCTGAGACAAAACTGACTCCACACTGCCCGCCCACAAGTCTAGAGACCTTCTTAGATATATTGGAGGACATTCTGAATAGACAACTCAACTGGAGCAGGAAAATGGAAGAATCATATGAACATTCATCTCACTATCACTGTATATATACTCCACATAATAGAGTAGTCAGTTCAGTTCAGTCGCTCAGTCATGTCCGACTCTTTGCGACACCATGAATCGCAGCACGCCAGGACTCCCTGTCCATCACCAACTCCCGGAGTTCACTCAGACTTCTGTCCATCGAGTCTGTGATGCCATCCAGCCATCTCATCCTCTGTCGTCCCCTTCTCCTCCTGCCCCCAATCCCTCCTAGCATCAGAGTCTTTTCCAATGAGTCAGCTCTTCTCATGAGGTGGTCAAAGTACTGGAGTTTCAGCTTTAGCATCATTCTTTCCAAAGAAATCCAAGGGCTGATCTCCTTTACAATGGACTGGTTGGATCTCCTTGCAGTCCAAGGGACTCTCAAGAGTCTTCTCCAACACCACAGTTCAAAAGCACCAATTCCTCAGCACTCAGCCTTCTTCACAATCCAACTCTCACATCCATACATGACCACAGGAAAAACCATAGCCTACTTGGCCTTGAAAAAGAATAAAATAATGCCATTTGTAGCAACGTGGATGGACCTAGAGATTATCATACTATGTGTACTATTTAGCGTATATCAAACAGAGAAAGAAAGCTATATAGTACACCCATATGTGAAACTTAATTTTTAAAAAATGCAAAAAATGAACTTATTTATAAGGCAAACAGACATTGAAAAACAAACAAAACACAAATAGGTATTGAAAATAAATGTATGACTACAAAAAGGGAAACATGGCAACAAGGATAAATCAGGATCTTGTGATAACATGTACACACTACTATATATAAGATACATAACCATCAAGGACTTTCTGCATATTGTACACTGTTTATGGAAATGTAAATTGGTACATGGGACATAATATTCTGGGGTAACCTTTTCTTTCTATATGTATATGTGTAACTGAATTACCTTACTGTATACCTGAATCTATCAAAATATTGTAAATCAAAAATTTTCCTTTAAATTAAATAACAAAATATTTTGTTAGATAATTTTCACAGAGAATTATAATTTGATACCTGCACATATTACAAAGTGATCACCATTATGAATCTAATTGCTATCCATCAGCATAAAGTGGGCTCCCTTAATCTTTTCACCTATCCCATAACCCCCTCCCCATCTTGTAACCACCAACCTAATCTCTGTATCTATTAGTTTATTATTGGCATATTTTGTTCATTTGTTTTTGTTCTTATAGATTTCACATATTAGAGAAATCATATGGTATTTGTCTTTCTCTGTCTGATTTATTTCACTTAGTATAATAATTTCAATATCCATCCATATATTGNAAAAGCACCAATTCTTCAGCACTCAGCCTTCTTCACAGTCCAACTCTCACATCCATACATGACCACAGGAAAAACCATAGCCTACTTGGCCTTGAAAAAGAATAAAATAATGCCATCTGTAGCAACGTGGATGGACCTAGAGATTATCATACTATGTGTACTATTTAGCGTATATCAAACAGAGAAAGAAAGCTATATAGTACACCCATATGTGAAACTTAATTTTTAAAAAATGCAAAAAATGAACTTATTTATAAGGCAAACAGACATTAAAAAACAAACAAAACACAAATAGGTATTGAAAATAAATGTATGACTACAAAAAGGGAAACATGGCAACAAGGATAAATCAGGATCTTGTGATAACATGTACACACTACTATATATAAGATACATAACCATCAAGGACTTTCTGCATATTGTACACTGTTTATGGAAATGTAAATTGGTACATGGGACATAATATTCTGGGGTAACCTTTTCTTTCTATATGTATATGTGTAACTGAATTACCTTACTGTATACCTGAATCTATCAAAATATTGTAAATCAAAAATTTTCCTTTAAATTAAATAACAAAATATTTTGTTAGATAATTTTCACAGAGAATTATAATTTGATACCTGCACATATTACAAAGTGATCACCATTATGAATCTAATTGCTATCCATCAGCATAAAGTGGGCTCCCTTAATCTTTTCACCTATCCCATAACCCCCTCCCCATCTTGTAACCACCAACCTAATCTCTGTATCTATTAGTTTATTATTGGCATATTTTGTTCATTTGTTTTTGTTCTTATAGATTTCACATATTAGAGAAATCATATGGTATTTGTCTTTCTCTGTCTGATTTATTTCACTTAGTATAATAATTTCAATATCCATCCATATATTGCGAACAATAGGATTTCATTATGTTTTAGAACTGAGTTCAGTTCAGTTCAGTTCAATCGCTAAGTCATGTCTGACTCTTTGTGACTCCATGGACTTCAGCACACCAGGCCTCCCTGTCCATCACCAACTCCTAGAATCCACCCAAACACATGTGCAATTGAGTCGGTGATACCATCAAACCATCTCATCCTCTTTTGTCCCCTTCTCCGCAAGCTGTCAATCTTTCGCATAATCAGAGTCTTTTTCAAATAAGGCAGCTCTTCGCATCAAGTGGTGTATTGCAGTTTCAGTTTCAGCATCAGTCCTACCAAAGAACACCCAGGACTGATCTCCTTTAGGATTGACTGGTTGGATCTCCTTGCAGTCCAAGGGACTCTCAAGAGTCTTCTCCAACACCACAATTCAAAAGCATCAATTTTTTGGCACTCAGCTTTCTTTATAGTCCAACTCTCACATCCATACTTGACCACTGGAAAATTCATAGCCTTGAATAGACAGACTTTTGTTGACAAAGTAATGTCTCTGCTTTTTAATATGCTGTCTAGGTTGGTCATAACTTTCTTTCCAAGAAGTAAGTGTCTTTTAATTGTATGGCTGCAATCACCCTCTGCAGTGATTTTGGAGCCCCACAAAATAAAGTCAGCCACTGTTTCCCCATCTATTTGCCATGAAATGATGGGACTATATGAGACGGTCTTAATTTTCTGAATGTTAAGCTTTAAGCCAACTTCTTCACTCTTTAGTTCAAAAGGATCTTTAGTTCCTCTTCACTTTCTACCATAAGGGTGATGTTATCTGCATATCAGAGGTTATTGATATTTCTCCCGGCNGAGACGGTCTTAATTTTCTGAATGTTAAGCTTTAAGCCAACTTCTTCACTCTTTAGTTCAAAAGGATCTTTAGTTCCTCTTCACTTTCTACCATAAGGGTGATGTTATCTGCATATCAGAGGTTATTGATATTTCTCCCGGCAATCTTGATTCTAGCTTGTGCTTCATACAGTCCAGCATTTCCTCATGATGTACTCTGTATATAAGTTAAATAAGCANAATTAACTTATTTTTAATGTGTATAATTCAGTGAACCTTTGAAAATTTATAATTTTATAATTATCACAACAATATAATTTTGTAAGATTTGTATTACCACCAAAATATCCCTCATATGCATTTGTAGTCATTCTCCATTTCCATCCCAACCTCAGGCAACCTCTAATCTATTTTTGTTTTATTTTCCTGTATAACATTTCACAAAAATAAGATCACATAAATTATAGTTTTTTTTGCCTGGCTTTTTTTCACCTAGAATAAAGTTATTGAGATTCTTCCATGTTGTAGCACATATCAGTATTTTATTCCTTTATATTGATAAATAGCATTNATTTCACAAAAATAAGATCACATAAATTATAGTTTTTTTTGCCTGGCTTTTTTTCACCTAGAATAAAGTTATTGAGATTCTTCCATGTTGTAGCACATATCAGTATTTTATTCCTTTATATTGATAAATAGCATTCCTTTGAATAATATAACACCTTTTTGTTTAACCATTTACCAGTTGATGGTCATTTGGGTTGTTTCCACTTTTTACTACTTTTGGGTGCTAAGAATAATGCTGCTATGAACATTCAAGTACAAATGTCTGTGTGGTACTGTCTTTGTCTTGAATAGAAACCTAAGGGTTGAATTAGCTTATTTTAGTCAATGTGGAAACTGAAGCCCAGCAAATGCAAGAGTCTTGCTCCTGGTGACATGTGCCATGGGACATCATCCCATGAGTTCTCAGGTAAATGCCTGTGTCTTTTGTATACTTTGAAATTACAGAACTTATCCCTTGTGTCTCCTGTCTAATGGTGACCTAGATGTTGACAGTCAGAAAGACACTTGAATGACTTCTTTTCATCCTTATATTTACAATTTAAAGAGAAGAAAAAAATGAAGCCAAGGAAGAGATTTGTGGGAGACATAGGGCAGTGTGAGATGGGCAAGGAAAAGGCATAGCATGGTTAAATACAAGAAAGTATAAATCTCACAACATAGTAGTTTGGGTATATTTAGGAAAATAAATGTTGTTCTGAGTAGGAGTATTAAAAGATGCCTTTTCTAAAGTAGTCTGAATTTAGGCTGAATAATTTGGTCATGGCTGAATCCTGAAATACTTTATAAAACATGATAGGGAGTTTGGATTGCAACCTGGAAGAAATAAAGTGCTACTAAAGAGCAGCAAAGAGTAATGTAGCAAAATATTTGGAGTGGCATCCTCATTTTATGACACAATAGAAATAAAACAAACAAACAAACAAAAAACTCATGAAACAAAGAAAATAAGGCAAAAATATGTAGCCAAAGTGTGTGTCCTTAAAAAGCAACTACCTACAGACCTGCATGGATAAACAAATATACCAATAAGTATGGTTGGAGAATTTTGGGGGAGATACTCCCAAAATCTAATGATTGGGAGAGTGACATCACCAATTTGATGACATTGCTCCTGACTTCACACTCCCTCACAAAAAAGAAAAACTAACAACTATTCATGGACAAGACACCACTGAAAGACTCCTAAAACGTGAGGGAGATGAAGTAACTCCCTGAATCAGAGAGGCCAACACAAACTGCATTAGGAGAGTGAGAGGTGTGGCTATACATTGACGACATTCCACTTACCTAGGCCAGTTCAGCACTACATTGAAGAGGTTTCCCCTGAAAATACAGTTTTTCCAGTGGGTGAACACCCAGCTCATCCACCATTGTGAGTTGCTTCTGGAAAGCCTCCACTACAACCTTGCTCCACAGGGAATGTGGGGAAAGCTGTAGGTCTTGACCACTGTGTATATCATTGTGATGGGGAAGGGTGAGGGGCTTACAACAAGCAGCACTTGGACTGTGGTAGAACACATTCCAACCTACAGCTCCTGAGTAGCAGTTTCAGTCAGTGGCTTTGCTCACTTGCAGAGACAAGATGGTGGTATAGTTGGCCCATATAGTATGGCAGGTAGAAGTCTGCCTGATTTGGGTTCTCAAACAATGAGCATTTCCAGCTCTGTCCCCAGCCAGGCAGGGAAGCTGAGTCACAGCCAGGTTCACTGCTGAATGCACTTCCTGCCCACCCCCACCCCCCACCCAGACCAGAGACCCTCAGAGCCTGACCTAGTTCATTTGTGAGGCTTCTAGGAATTGGACCTCCTGTCTTGTCCAGGCAGAGAGCTGAGTTATAGCCTGGGCTCTGGACTAGCGATGAGCATAGCTCCTGGACTCACCTGACCAAAACGGCTGACCAAAACACCTAGAAGCTATGTAGCCCAATTAATGCTCAAGCAGAATATGGCAAGCAAAGGTGATAATTTTCAGAGCAATGCTACTGGCCTTGTTCAGCTATAAAATTAGAGGTATGGGTTGACTTGAGTCACCATTACAAACAAAAAATCTTGATGGCCTCTGAACCAGTTTTCAGGCCCTTTCATGGGCAAGGAAACTAATTCATAGGCCTGCCCATTGTTTAATACAGGTTTCATCAACCTAATCAGGGTAACAAACCAAAGCACATGGGAAGCTATATAAACAATAAGCAACTCTGCTTATAGGAGCACATGTAAAGAAGCTTAGCTTGTGTCTTTCCCTGTCTATGGAGCAAAACCAGTGGCTCCATCTGGCCATAAAATTCAGTGCACTTTCTTGCCTGATTCAGGTTCATAAAAAAACAAACAAACTGAAGCTCCTGGGGTAGCCCCACCAGGGCAGGAAAGCTAATTCATAGCACTGAGTATAATACCCAGTACTACTGAGTATAGTACCCAGTCCTGACCATCTAGTAAGCCTGACCAGAGAACCCAGGAAAACACGAAGTTCATTCTATAGCATCACTCAGGCAGGAAACAATGCCAGAAATCCCATTCACCTATTCTTCTGCCCCCAACCTCAGAGCTCAGCTGTGGCATTGCCAAAAAATAGACTCTAATAGCAAGTTCCACCTGTCCAAGGATATTACCAGCAGATGTGTCTAAAAACCCAAACTGAGATGCCTGGTAAAGAACTGTCTCTGCCAAAGTGAACTTCTAAAGTCTGGAAGAGGAAACTGCTTCCACAGATAAAAACATAATCAGGTATTATGAAAAATCAGATAAACTGACATCACAAAGAGGTAACTAATAAAGCTCTAATAACTGACCCTAAAAAAATGGAGATCCAGGAGCTTTCTGACAAATAATTCAGAATAGTTCTCTTAAAGAAGTTTAATGAATTACAAGAACACAGAGACAGCTAAATGATAGGAGGAAAGCAATACATACACAAAAGAAGATCAAAGAAATAAGAACCCTAAAAATAGAGCACCAAATGAATCCTATAACTGAAAAATACAACAACAGAACTGAAAAATTCAATAGAGAACTTCAAAAGCAGATTCAGCCACAGAGAAGACAGAGTAAATGATCTTGAAGACAGGTCATATGAAATTACCCAGTCAGAGGAGCAAAGGCAAAAGAATAAAAATTAGTGAAAAAGCTTATAGTTCTTATGGAACACAATGAAAAGAAATAATATTGATATTGTTGGAATTCCGGGAGAAGGGAAAGGGACACAAAGTATATTTAAAGCAATAATGGCTGAAAAATCCCCAAATTTGGGGAGAGAAATGCACATCCAGATTCTTGAGGCTTAAAGAAACCCAAATAGTTTGAACCTGAATAGAACTACACTGAAGCACATATAATTAAATTGTCAAAAGGCAGAGACAAAGAGAAATTCTGAAAGCAACAAAAGAGAGTAGTTACATAAAAGGAACCATCTCATAAAGCTATTGACAAATTTTCAAGAGAAAAAATTTTAGTCCAGGAAAGAAAACTGTCAAGCAGAAATTCTATTCTAAGCAAAGCAGTCCTTCAGAAATTAAGCAATAAAGACTTCTTCAAACAAACAAAAGCTGAGAGAGTTCACTAGACCTTCCTAATAAGAAATGTTAAAAGGGGTTATTTGAGCAGAAGTAAAAGAACACTAACATTGTAAAAACATAATAAGGTAGCATTAAACTCAATGGTAATGGTAAATATAGAGTCAAAGTTAGATTCTATAAAATGGTAATGATGGTGTGTAATTCACTTACAACTCTATAAGTTAAAAAAATAGTAAAAACAAACAAACAAACCCATAACTGCAATAATCTGTTATTGGTTATATAATATTAGAAATATGTAAACTGGGACTTCTCTGGTGGTTCCGTGAACAGGAATCCACTTACCAATGCCAGAGACACGTGTTTGATCCCTGATCTGAAAAGATTCCACATGGTGTGGAGCAGCTGAGCCTGTGTGCCACAATTACTGAACTTGTGTTTTGCAACTACTGAAGCCTACACACCTAGATCCTGTGCTCCCCATTAAGAGAAGACACTGTAATGAAAAGTCCACACACAACAACGAGGAGTAGTCCCCACTTGCTGCAACTAGGGAAAGCCCACACACAGCAACAAAGACCTAACACAAACATAGATAAGTAAAATAAATTAAAAATATATAAACTGAAACATCTATAACCTAAATTGTAAAAGGGAGGAAGTAAAAATGTAAAGTTTGTGATTGCTATGAAAGGTAGTTGTTATTAGCTTGATATAAGGTCTTAAGGGGTTCCCTCATAGCTCATTTGATAAAGAATCCGCCTGTAATGCAGGAAGACCCTGGTTCGATTCCTGGGTCAGGAAGATCTGATGGAGAAGGGATAGCCTACCCACTCCAGTATTCTTGGGATTCCCTTATGGCTCAGCCAGTAAAGAATCTGCTTGCAATGAAGGAGACCAGGGTTTGATCCCTGAATTGGGAAGATCTCCTGGAGAAGGGAAAGGCTACCTACTCCAGTATTCTGGCCTGGAGAATTCCACAGACTGTATAGTCCATAGGGTCACAAAGAGTCAGACATGACTGACTGACTTTCACTTTCAAGGTCTTATAATAACAAGATACTCTATGTAAGCCTTATGGCCACTAAAAGAAAAAAGCCTGTAGTAAATACACAATAGAACATGATAAAGAATTTAATGCATATTGTCAACAAAGAACATAAATACACACAAAAAAACAGCAGAATTTGAGGAAAATGGACCTACAGAACAATCATAAGATAATTTTTAAAATGGCAACTGTAAATTTTTATTAGTAATAATTAAATGTAAATGGACTAAGTTCTCCACTCAAAAGACTCAGAATGGCTGAATGACTGAAAAAAAACAAGATCCTACAAGATGCTTATTTTGACCTTAAAGACATATATACACTGAAAGTAAAGGAATGGAAAAAATATATTTCAAGAAAATGGTAACTAAAAAGATTAAGGATAGCCAAACTTATATTAGACAAAATTGACTTTTAAAATGGTAGAGGATACAAATTTTATTATATAATGATAAAAGTGTCAGCTTATCAAAATATAATTATAAATATTTATGAACACAATATTAGCGAACCTAGATATATAAAGCTAAAACTAACAGACTTAAAAGGAGAAATAAAGGCAGAATAATAATAGGTGGGGACTTCAATACCTCACCCCCAACAAAGGACAGATCATACAAACAATCAGTAAGGAAGCATTAGCTTTGAACAACACTATAGACTAAATGAACTTAACAGACAGATACAGAACATTGTAGCTGAGAACAGCAGAATATAATTTTTCTTAAGTTCACATGGAAAATTTTCTAAGATAGACTATATGTTAGGCCACAAAGCAAGACTTAGCAAATTCAGGAAGACAGATCACACCAAGTATCTTCTCTGACTACAATGATATCAATCTAGAAATCAATAACAAGAGGAAAAGTAAAAANTTGTTCAACAGCTAGTTAGATGTGTATAAGAGACAGCTATATGTTAGGCCACAAAGCAAGACTTAGCAAATTCAGGAAGACAGATCACACCAAGTATCTTCTCTGACTACAATGATATCAATCTAGAAATCAATAACAAGAGGAAAAGTAAAAAATTAATAAATACATGGAAATTAAACAGCACTCTCTTACACAACCAATGGACCAAAGAAATAAATGTGAAATAAAAAATTATCTTGAGAAAAACTAAAGTGGAACCATAATACCCCCAAAATTATTAAATGCAGCAAAAGTAGTTCTAAGAAAAAAATTCAGTTAATAATCACCTCGGTAAAATTAAAACTTAACTAACCTAACCTTATCCCTCAAGGAAATAGAAAATAAGGACAAACTGAGTCTAAAGTTAGCAGAAAGAAGGAAATAATAAAGATTAGAGCAGAAATAAACAAAACTGAGAATGAGATAGCATTAATAAAACAAATAGTTGGTCCTTTCAAAAGATAAATAAAATGAACAAATCTTTAGCTACACTAACCAAGGAAAAACAGAGAAGATCCAAATTAATAAAATATAAATGAAAAAGGAGACATTTGCAAGTGTTACCACAGAAGTACAAAGACTCATAAGAGGCTATTATATAGACTGCTGCTGCTACTACTGCTAAGTTGCTTCAGTCGTGTCTGACTCTGAGCGACCCCATAGACGGCAGCCCACCAGGCTCCCTCGTCCCTGGGATTCTCCAGGCAAGAACACTGGAGTGGGTTGCCATTTCCTTCTCTAATACATGAAAGTGAAAAGTAAAAGTGAAGTCGCTCAGTCGTGTCTGACTCTTAGTGACCCCATGGACTGCAGCCCACCAGGCTCCTCCATCCATGGGATTTTCCAGGCAAGAGTACTGGAGTGGGTTGCCATTGCCTTCTATGCAAATAAACTAAACTATATGCAAATAAAAGAAATGGTAAAATTCTTGGAAACATATAAGATTTACAAATATTGCATTAAGAAGAAATAGAAAATCTGATCAGATCAGTTATTAGTAAGGAGATTGAATTAATAATTCAAAATCTTCCAATTAAGAAAAGCCCAAGACCAGATGGTGTCACTGGTGAATTTTACAAACATTTAAAGCAGAATTATCATCAATACTTTTCTTCAATAAATCTGTTTCAGGAGATTGAAGAGGAGGAAACTGCCCCAAAACTGTTTCATGAGCCCTGCATTATCCTGACAGCAAATCCATAAAAGGACAATACAAGAAAAGAAAACCATAGGTCAATATTCTGAATAAACATAGATTCATAAGTTCTCAGTGAAATAGTAGCAGGCAAAATTCAGCACTACATGAAAAGAATCATTCACTATGATCAAATGGGATTCATCCTTGGAATGCAAGTATGCTTTGAAATATGCAAAATGACTGATGTGATTCATAATATTAACAGAATAAAGGAAAAAGTCATATGATCATTCAATAGATGCAGAAAAAATTTTGACAAAAGTCAGCATCTATTCATGATAAAAAAAGAAACTCTTAACAAATTAAGTATAGAAGGAATATACTTTAACAAGTAAAAGCCATATATGTCAGGCCCACAGCCTGTGTAACTTTATATTGAATGCTGAAAGGTTAAAATCTTTTCCTCTAAGATCAGAAATAAAACAAGAGTATCAATTCACATCACTCTTACTCAACACAATACTGGAAATACTATCTAGAGCAATAAAGTAAGGAAAAAGAAAAAAACTGTAGGCATACCAATGCAGAGTTCAAACTATATCCAAGGCTACAGTAATCAAAACAGTATGGGACTGGCACAAAAGCAGACATAGAGACCAGTGGAATGGAATGGAAAGCCCAGAATAAATTCATGTCAATTAACCTATGACAAAAGAAGCAAAAATATGCAATGGAGAAAACACAGTGTCTTCAACAAGTGGTATTGGGAAAGCTGGACAGCTGCATGTATATCAGTGAAATTAGAACAATCCCTTACACTGTATACAAAAGTAAACTAAAAATGGTTTAAAGATCTAAAATATAAGATGTGACACTATAAAACTCCTAGAAGAGAACATAAGCAAACCATTCTTGGATATAAATCACAGTAATATTTTCTACATATGTCTCCCAAGGCAAAATAAATAAAAGTAAAAATAAACAAATGGAACCTAATCCAACTCTAAAGCTCTTGCACAGCAAAGGAAACCATCAAAAAATGGAAAAAATTGAAGCAATGGGAGAAAATATTTGCAGATGATACAACTGACAAGTTGTAATATCCAAAATATACAAAACTCAATATCAAAAAATCCAAATAACCCAATCAAGAAAAAGGGCTGAAGACCTAAATACACATTTCTCCAAAGAAAACATACAGGTGGCCAAGAGACATACGTAAATTTGCTCAAAAATTTGATTTGTATTTTTCTAATAATATTTTGTTTATTAGAAAAATACAAATCAAAACCAAAATGATATATCACATCACACTGGTCAGAATGGTTATTATCAAAAAGTCTATAAATAGCTTTCTATGATTTTGGCATTAATTCTGGAGTCTGTGGGACTGTAGTTCTTGTTTCTTCTCTTTGCCCTCTGGTGGATGAGGATAAGAGGCTTGTGCAAGTTTCCTGATGGGAGAGAATGGCTGTGGGGAACACTGGGTCTTGCTCTGGTGGGCAGGGCTGTGCTCAGTAAAACTTTAAACCAACTGTCTGCTGCTGGGCAGGGCTGTGCTCCCTCCTTGTTAGTTATTTGGCATGAGGTGATGCAGTTCTGGAGTCTACAGGCTCTATGGTAGGGCTATTCGTCACCTCCAAGTGGACATACATCCTAGACACATCTCCTAGGACTGCTGCTGTCAGTGCCCCTGTCCTCACAGCAGGTCACTGCCAACCAGTGTCTCCGCAGGAGACCCTCAAACACGCACAGGTAGATCTGGCTCAGTCTCTTGTGGGGTCACTGTTCCTTTCCCCTAGGTCCTGGTGTGCACAAGGTTTTGTTTGTGCCCTCCAAGAATGGAGTCTCTGTTTCCCCAAGGCCTGTGGAAGTCCTGTAATCAAATCCCACTGGGCTTCAAAGTCAGATTCCCTGGGGATTCCCAGTCCCATTACCAGATCCCCAGGATGGGAAGCTTGATGTGGGGCCCAGAACCTTCAAAACAGCTTGAGAACTTCTTTGGTATTATTGTTCTTCAGTTTGTGGGTTGCCTACCCAGCAGGTATAAGATTTGATTTTATTCATGATTGTGCCCTTCCTACCATCTCGTTGAAGCTTCACCTTTGTATTTGGATGTAGGGTATCTTTTTTTTGGTGGGCTCAAATGTCTTCCTGTCAATGGTTGTTCAACAGCTAGTTGTGATTTCAGTGCTCTCTCAGGAGAAGATGAGTGCATGTCTTTCTACTCCACCATACTGAACCAATCTCCTGACAAAAGAGGCAAGACTACATAATGTTTTGGAAGGGCAGTCTCTTCAACAGAAAGTGCTGGGAAAACTGTACAGCCACATTTTAAAAAGTGAAATTAAGTCATTCATTAACCATACACAAAAATAAGCTCAAAATGGATTACAGACCTAAATGAGAGACTGGACACTATAAAACTCCTACAGGAAAACACTGGCAGGACACTTTCTGACATAAATTGCAGCAATATCTTCCTTGATCCATCTTCCAGAGTAAGGAAAATAAAAGAAAAAAATGGGACCTACTTAAACCCAAAAGCTTTTGCACAGCAAAGAAAGCAATACAAAAAGCAAAAAGAAAACCCGCCGATTGGGGAAATATATTTGCAAATGATGTGACTGATAAGGGATTAGCCTCCAAAATTTGCAAACAGTATACGATGCTTAATAACATCAAAATAAGCTACTCACTCCCAAAATGGGCTTAAGACCTGAACTGACATTTCTCTGAAGAGGACATACTGATGGCCAATAGACACATGAAAAGATGTTCAACAAAGCTAGTTATTAGAGAAATGCAAATCAAAACTACAATGAGATATCACCTCACACCAATCAGAATGGCTATCATTTAAAAAATCCACAAAAAACAGATGCTGGAGAGGGTGTGTAGAGAAGGAAACTCTTCTACACTGTTGGTGGAAATGTAAATTAGTATAGCCGCTATGAAGAACAGTATGGGCATTCCTTTAAAAACTAAAAATAAAGTGACCATATGACACTGCAATCCTACTCCTGGGCATATACTTGGAGAAAAACTTGATCTGAAAGGATACAAGCACCCCAGTGTTTATTGCATCACTGTTTACCATAGCAAAGACATGGAAGCAACCTAAATGTTAGTTGACAGAGAGAAGGCTAAAGATGTGATATATATATACAATGGAATATTACTTGGCCACAAAAAGAATGAAATATGTCATTTGCAGCAACATGGATGGACCTAGAGAGTGTCATACTGAGTGAAATAAGTAAGACAGAGAAGGAGAAATATATGACACTTTATATTTGGAATATAAAAATAAATTATATTAATGAACTTACTTGCAAAACAGAAAGAGACTCAGAGATTTAGAAAATGAACTTATGGTTGCTGAGGAGGAAGGACAGTTAGAGACTTCGGGAAGGTCATGTACATGCTGCTATATTTAAAATGGGTAAAAAACAAATACCTACTGTATAGCACATGGAACTTGCTCAATGATAGGTGCCAGCCTGGATGGGAGGGAGGTTTGGGGGAGAATGGATACACATATATGTATGGCTGAGTCCGTTTGCTGTTCTACCTTAAACTGCCCCAACATTGTTAATAGGTTATACCCCAACACAAGATAGTTTAAAGTTTAAAAAAAAGTCTATAAATAAATGCTGGAGAGTGTGTGGAGTAAAGGTAACATTTGTACACTCTTGGTGAATGAAAGTCGCTCAGTTGTGTTCAACTCTTTGAGACTCCATGGACTATACAGTCCATGGAATTCTCCAGGCCAGAATACTGGAGTGGGTAGCCTTTCCCTTCTCCAGGAGATCTTCTCAACCCAGGTATTGAACCCAGGTCTCCTGAATTGCAGGTGGATTCTTTACTAGCTGAGTCACAAAGGAAGAATATAAATTGGTGCAGTCACTATGGGAAACAATGTAAAAGTTTCTTTAAAAGCTAAAAATATAGTTACCATATGATCCAGCAATCCCTCTCATGTACACATATGGAAAAAAAAACTCTAATTAAAAAAGATACATTGACCCCAGAGTTCATAGTAGCAGTATTTAGAACAGCCAGGACATGGAAACAACCCAAATGTCCATTGACAAATAATTGACTTAAGAAGATACACACACACACACACACACACACACACACACACACACACACACACGCAATAGAATATGTTTCAGACATAAAAAAGATTGAAATATTGCCATTGGCAACAGCATGATGGACCTAAGAGTGTTATACTTAGTGAAGTAAGTCAGACAGAGAACTACAAATACTATATGATATCACTTATATGTGGAATCTAATCTACATATGAATCTATATACAAAACAGTCACAGACATAGATAAGAAATTTATGGCTACCAAATGAGAGAGGGAAGGAAAGAGGAACAAATTAGGAGTATGGGGTTAACAGATACAAACTACTATACTTAAAATAGGTAAGCAACAGTGATTTGCTGTATAGAACAGGGAATTATATTAAACATTTTGTAACAACTAACAATGGGATATAGTATGTCAGAAAAGTAAATCAACCACTTTGCTATTCACCTGAAACTAGTAAAATATTGTAAATCAAGTATGCCTCAATAAAAATAAATACAATGACAAAATTAGCAGTACATACACAAATAATGAAAAATGGAAAGCAAATGGATTAGCTTCAGCATTGGAAATGAACAAACTAGGTATGTATTAGTCACTGTTGTGAGAAAATGATGCATGCAAAATAATAAATTTATCTGAATGCAAAAAATAACACAAAAATATAGTGTAGTATTCATGGCTGTGGGTAATAGTGGAAATCCTCTACTCACTTGAATGGTACAAAACAGATTCATGAAAATGATTATCTAGCAAGGGAGGCAGGCAGATTTGCCATAAGGATAGTGGACACTTCATGTTATATTTTAAAAAATAAACAAATATTTGGATGAATTTTAAAAAACCTGTCAAGGTCTTGGGAGACAAGGAAATACCAAGAAAGTGTCACCAATTTTAGAAATAACTTCAGATATGCAGATGACACCACCCTTATGGCAAAAAGAGAAGAACTAAAGAGCCTCTTGATGAAAATGAAAGAGAATAATGAAAAAGTTGGCTTAAAGCTCAACATTCAGAAAACTAAGATCATGGCATCTGGTCCCATCACTTTATGGCAAACAGATGGAGAAACAGAGGAAACAGTGACAGACTGTATCTTCTTGGGCTCCAAAATCACTGCAGATGGTGACTGCAGCCATGAAATTAAGAGACACTTACTCCTTGGATCAAAAGTTATGACCAACCTAGACAGCATATTAAAAAGCAGAGACATTACTTTGCCAACAAAGGTCCATCTAGTCAAGGCTATGGTTTTTCCTGTGGTCATGTATGAATGTAAGAGTTGGACTATAAAGAAAGCTGAGTGCCAAAGAATTGATGCTTTTGAACTATGGTGTTAGAGAAGACCCTTGGAGAGCAAGGAGATCCAATCAGTCCATCCTAAAGGAGATCACTCCTGAATATTCATTGGAAAGACTGATATTGAAACTGAAACTCCAATACTTTGGCCACCCGATGTGAAGAACTGACTTGTTTGAAAAGACCCTGATTCTGGGAAAGATTGAAGGTGGGAGGAGAAGGGGACGACAGAAGATGAGATGGTTGGATGGCATCACTGACTCAATGGACATGAGTTTGGGTAAACTCCAGGAGCTGGTGATGGACAGGGAGGCCTGATTTGCTGCAGCCCATTGGGTTGCAAAGAGTCGGACACGACTGAGTGACTGAACTGAACTGAAGCAGACATGCTGACTGACTGTAATACAATGTCCTGGATTGGATCATCAAATCAAAAAGACATTAATTAAAAAATCAAAATAATGTTTGTAGTTTAGTTGATAGTATTGCACAAATGTTAATTTATTAATTTTGATAAATGTATTATAACTATAAAGTGCTGACATTAAAAGGAAGCTGGTTGAAGAGCATACTGCTAATCTTTAAACAATCATCTTTGAGACTCTTCTATAAACCTAAAATTATTTCAAATAAAAAACAAAGAAAAAGTAAACAAACAATACATGGTATAAGTTTGAACTGTGATCTGTACAGTGAGTTCTATATGTAACAAATAGAGAGTGTTCATTCTTTTTGAGCTCACGGACAATATTCATAAAAGCCAATGATGTACTAAGCCATAAATAAAGCCTCAGAATATTTCAAAGGTCACTATTATGCAGACTATTTTCTGATGATAGTTCAATACAGTTACAAATTTATAACAAATGAATAGCAAAAAATCGTATGTGTTGCTTTACTAAATTCCATATTAATAAATATTTATAACTATGATAATGCAAACAAATTATTTCAAAAATTTATCATAGATCAATCAGTGTTTGGAGGAAAATATGCAGCTTTAAATAAATATACTGATCAGTATAGAAAACATAAATTATATAAACATTCTACACAGGAAGTTGGAAAAGAGGGATGGGGCAAACCCAAAAGAGAATATAATAAAAATCAAGATAGAAGTAAATGAAATGTAGAATAAAAGAGAGAGAAGTAAGAACAAGGTATAATTCTTTAAAAATAATAATCATATAGATGGATCTCTGGTGAAACTTACTAATATGAAGAAAATAGGAAAATAAAATATACAATGAGAAAGAGAAAACTTTTGACACAACAGAGACGCTTTATTATTTAATAAAGTATCATGAAGGAATAAATGCCCAAAATTTGATAATATGAATGAAATAAAGTTCTAGAAAAATATTAAATGCCAAAATTGACTTTAAAAATAATTTTAATTGATCAATAGATATTAAAGAAATTGCTATGTTAATTAAAAAAACACCCTATTCCTATAATACCATTTTAGGTGGCTTTAAAAATGAGTTCCACCAAACTTTTAAGGTACAGTTTATTCCCTTATTCAAGTGTTTCCATAAAAGAAAATGAATGGAAGCTGAGAATTCCATTTTATGAAGCCAGTGTAATCTTGATTTCAAAACCAAATAAGGACAACATATGCTTTAAAAAATTGTAGAATCATTTCTGTTAAGAATTTAAATGCAAAATCTTGAATAAAATGTAATTTTAAATTCAATACTGAATTTGAAAAAAAAATCACCTTAATCAGAGGGTTTTATCACTGAAATGCAAGCACTGTTCAACATCAGAAAATTTATCGCTATCATTCACCATAAAAATAAACCTAAATGACAATAAATTTGCATGAATGATTAAAACAAATTTTTATATAAAGTTCAGTGTATGTTTATAGAAAGAAACTTCTGTGTGCTAATTCACTTCAGTTTTGTCCAGCTCCTTGTGACCCTATGGACTGTAGCCGACCAGGCTCCTCTGTCTATGGGATTTTCCAGTCAAGAATACTGGAGTGAGTTGCCATGCACTCCTCCAGGAAGATCGTCCCAACCCTGGGATCTAGCCTATGTTTCCTGTGTCTCCTGCGTTGGCAAGCGAGTTCTTTACCACTAGCGCCACCTGGGAACAAACCAAGAACACTGGGACAAATACCTACAGCAAGTATTTCACTCGTAACAGAGAAACGTTAGATGAACTCCCATTAATATTAAAAACTGGATAAAGATGCCTACTTTCATCTGCTACTATTTAAAGTAAGCTTGAGACTTTGGCCAGAGTGGGAGGGAAATAAAAATAAATGTATTGGAAAAGGATTAGAAAAAAATAGATAAAACTCCTACTATGTGCAGATTGTAGTCTACACAGGAAAGTCAAAAGAATAACAAAGGATTAGGTGAGTTCAGCAGAGTGGCCAGATAGAAGAAAATTTATAGAAGTCAAGAGCATGTCTCTTCATCAGTAATAATTAACAAGAAAATATAGTAAGAAGCAAAAGATTATTCATAATAGTACCAAAAATACAAAATTTTGAGGAAACAGCTTAATTAAAATGTATAATATATCTATAGAGAAAATTTTTTGAACTACAAGTTCATAGCAGTTTTTTCTTCCAATTTTATTGAAACATAATTGACTTATAGCATTGCATATGTTTAAGGTATACAGCATAATGATATGACTTACATACATTATAAAATGATTACCCTGTTTAGTGAACATTCATCACCTCTTACAGATACAAAGTCAAAGAAATAGAAAAAAAATTTTTTCCTTATGATGAGAACTCTTAGGATTAACTCTCTCAACAACTTTCATATGTAACCCACAGCAGTGCTAAGTATCTTTATCACATTGTATACTCAGTTCAGTTCAGTCGCTCAGTCATGTCCGACTCTTTGCGCCCCCATGAATCGCAGCACGCCAGGCCTCCCTGTCCATCACCAACTCCCAGAGTACACTCAGACTCACGTCCATTGAGTCAGTGATGCCATCCAGCCATCTCATCCTTGGTCATCCCCTTCTCCTCCTGCCCCCAATCCCTCCCAGCATCACAGTCTTTTCCAATGAGTCAACTCTTCGCATGAAGTGGCCAAAGTACTGGAGTTTCAGCTTTAGCATCATTCCTTCCAAAGAAATCCCAGGGCTGATCTCCTTCAGAATGGACTGGTTGGATCTTCTTGCAGTCCAAGGGACTCTCAAGAGTCTTCTCCAACACCACAGTTCAAAAGCATCAATTCTTCAGCGCTCAGCCTTCTTCACAGTCCAACTCTCACATCCATACATGACCACAGGAAATACCATAGCCTTGGAGTTGTATTTATCTGATACCTGGAAATTTGTACCTTTGGACTACCTTCAAATTTCTTTGCTGTCCCTGGGGTGTATCCTTTGCTGTAATAAATCTTCACTGTGAATACAAAAAAAAAAAAAAAAATTCCCCTCCCCCTATCACTCAGCCTCTGGTAGCCACAAATCCACCTCTTTTTCCTATGGATTTGATTACTTGTTGCTTTTAAATTATAATTGACCCCAAATGCTATTTTTGCTCCTGGAATACAAACTAATGATTTCACATTTCTCAAATATAATTTGAAATGAGCATTAATTTTAAAACATTCATCATGGTAAGTCTAGTTGTCATCTGTCATTATATTATTGACTATATTTCCTTCACCATGCATTTAGTACTTATGATTAATTTATTTATGTACGCCTGTGCACTTAGTCACTCAGTCATGCCCAACTCTTTGAGACCCTATGGACTCTAACCTACCAGGCTCCTCTGTCCATGGGATTCTCCAGGCAAGGATACTGGAGGGGGTTGCCATTTCCTTCTCCAGGGAATCTTTCTAACCCAGGAGAAGGGTAAGAACTTTCTGGATCAAACCCCGCATCTCTTATGTCTCCTGCATTGCCAGGCGGATTCTTTACCACTGAGCCACCTGGGAAGTTGAGGGAATTTATTTGTAACTGAAAGTTAGTCATCCTCACCTATTTTTCTCCTTCCCCACTCACACTCTTGAAATCAACAGCTTGTTTTCTGTATTTATGATTATTTCTGTTATGTTTGTTCATTTGTTTTGTTTTTAAGAATACATATATGTTAGATCATGCAGTATTTATTTTTATCTGACTTATTTCACTTAGCATAATATCTTCTGTGTCCATCAGTGTTGGAGTTTCAGCNTTTATGATTATTTCTGTTATGTTTGTTCATTTGTTTTGTTTTTAAGAATACATATATGTTAGATCATGCAGTATTTATTTTTATCTGACTTATTTCACTTAGCATAATATCTTCTGTGTCCATCAGTGTTGGAGTTTCAGCATTAACATCAATCCTTCTGATGACTATTCAAGACATTTCCTTTAGGATGGAGTGATTTGATATCCTTGCAGCCCAAGGGATTCTCAAGAGTCTTCTCCAACACCACAGTTCAAAAGCATCAATTCTTCAGCTCTCAGCTTTCTTCATGGTTCAACTCTCACATGCATACATGATTACTGGAAAAACCATAGCTTTGACTAGATGGACCTTTGTTGGCACAGTAATGTCTCTGCTTTTTATTATGCTGTTGAGGCTTGTCATAGCTTTTCTTCCAAGAGAAAGCATCTTTTGATTTCATGGCTGCAGTCACCATCTGCAGTGATTTTGGAGCCCAAGAAGAAACAGTCTGTCACTGTTTCCATTGCTTCCCCATCTATTTGCCATGAAGTGATGGGACCAGATGCCATGATCTTCATTTTTTGAATGTTGAGTTTTAAGCCAGCTTTTTCACTCTCCTCTTTTACTTTCAGCTAAAGAGTTCCTCTTCTCTTTCTGCCATATGGGTGGTATCATCTGCATATCTGAGGTTATTGATATTTCTCCCAGAAATCTTTACTCCAACTTGTGCTTCATTCAGCCTGGCATTTTGCATGATGTACTCTGCATATAAGTTAAATAAGCAAGGTGACAACATACAGCCAAGACGTACTCCTTTTCCAATTTGAAACTGGTCCATTGTTCCATGTCCAGTTCTAACTGTTGCTTCTTGACCTGCATACAGATTTCTCGGGAGGCAGGTAAGGTCGTATGGTATTCCCATCTCTTAATATTCCAGTTTGTCGTGCTCCACACAGTCAAAGGCTTTGGCATAGTCAGGAAAGTAGAAGTAGGTGTTTTTCTGGAACTCTCTTGTTTTTTTCTAAGATCCAACTGCTGTTGGCAATTTGATCTCTGGTTCCTCTTCATTTTCTAAATCCATCTTAGACATTGAGAAGTTCTTGGTTCACTACTGTTGAAGCCTAGCTTGGAGAATTTTGAGTATTACTTTGCTAGCATGTGAGATGAGTACAACTGTATAATAGTTTAAACATTCATTGGCATTGCGTTTTTGGGGGATTGGAATGAAAACTAATTGTTTCCAGTCTGATAGCCTCTGATGAGTTTTCCAAATGTGCTGGTATATTGAGTGCAGCACTTTCACAGCATCACCTTTTAGGATTTGGAATAGCTCAACTGGAATTCCATCACCTCCACTAGCTTTGTTCATACTGGTGCTTCCTAAGGCCCCCTTGACTTCACAGTCCAAGATGTCTGGCTCTAGGTGAGTGACCACATCATGGTGATTATCTGAGTTCTGAAGCTCTTTTTTGTACAGTTCTTCTGTGTATTCTTGCCATCTTTTCTTAATATCTTCCGCTTCTGTTAGGTCCATACCATTTCTGTCCTTTATTGTGCCCATCTTTGCATGAAATATTCCCATGGTATCTCTAATTTTTTTGAAGAGATCTCTAGTATTTCTAATTCTAGTATTTTCCTCTATTTCTTTGAACTGATCACTTAAGAAGGCTTTCTTATCTCTCCTCTCTATTCTTCAGAACTCTGTATTCAGATGGGAATATTATTTTCTTAATTGATTTATTTTTTATTGAAGGATGACTACTTTACAGAATTTTGTTGTTTTCTGAGATCCAACCAGTCCATTCTGAAGATCAGTCCTGGGTGTTCTTTGGAAGGAATGATGCTAAAGCTGAAACTCCAGTACTTTGGCACCTCATGCGAAGAGTTGACTCATTGGAAAAGACTGTGATGCTGGGAGGGATTGGGGGCAGGAGGAGAAGGGGATGACCGAGGATGAGATGGCTGGATGGCATCACAGACTCAATGGACAGTGAGTCTGAGTGAACTCTGGGAGTTGGTGATGGACAGGGAGGCCTGGCATGCTGCGATTCATGGGCTCACAAAGAGTCGGAGACGACTGAGCAAGTGAAATGAACTGAATTGAATGTAAGTTTCCATGTTACTCTTCCCATACTTCTCATCTTCCCCTCCCCTCTCCCCATGTCCATAAGTTTATTTCTTATGTCTGTTTCTCCATTGCTGCCCTGTAAATAAACTCTTCAGTACCCTTTTCTAGGTTCCATATATATGCCTTAGAGTACAATATTTATTTTTCTCTTTCTGACTTACTTCACTCTGTATAATAGGTTCTAGGTTCATTCACCTCATTAGAACTGACTCAAATGTGTTCCTGTTTATCGCTGAGTAATATTCCATTGTGTATAAGTATCATAATTTCTTTATCCATTCATCTGTCAATGGACATCTAGGTTGCCCCTTCATAGAATGAGTTTGGAAGTTTACCTTCCTCTGCAAATTTCTAGAAGAGTTTGAGTAGGAAAGTGTTAGTTCTTCTCTAAATTTTTGGCAGAATTCAGCTGTGAAGCCATCTGTTCCTAGGCTTTTGTTTGATGGAAGATTTCTGATTACAGTTTAAATTTCTGTACTTGTGATGGGTCTATGAAGATATTTTATTTCTTCCTGGTTCAGTTTTGGAAAGTTGTACTTTTCTAAGAATTTGTCCATTTCTTCCAAGTTGTCCATTTTATTGGCATATAGTTGCTGATAGTAGTCTTTTATTATCCTTTGTATTTATGTGTTGTCTATTGTGATTTCTCCATTTTCATTTCTAATTTTGTTGATTTAATTCTTCTTCCTTTGTTTCCTGATGAGTCTGACTAATGGTTTGTCAATTTTATTTATTTTCTCAAAGAACCAGCTTTTGGTTTTGTTGATTTTTGCTATGGTCTCCATTATTTCTTTTGCATTTATTTATGCCCTAATTTTTAAGATTTCTTTTCTTCTACTAACCCCAGGGTTCTTCATTTCTTCCTTTTCTAGTTGCTTTAGGTGTAGAGTTAGGTTCTTTATTTGACTTTTTTCTTGTTTCTTGAGGTAAGCCTGTATTGCTATGAAACCTCCCCTTAGCACTGCTATTACAGTGTCCCATAGATTTAGGGTTGTTGTGTTTTCCTTTTCATTCGTTTCTATTCATATTTTGATTTCTTCTGTGATTTGTTGGTTATTCAGCAGCGTGTTGTTTAGCCTCCATATGTTGGAATTTTTAATAGATTTTTCCCTGTAATTGAGATCTAATCTTACTGCATTGTGGTCAGAAAAGAGCTCATCAATGAATACAGTGAAGCAGTGAAGTTGCAGGATATAAAAATAACACACAGAAATCCCTTGCATTCCTATACACTAACAATGAGAAAACAGAAAGAGAAGTTACAGAAACAATTTCATTCACCATTGCAATGAAAAGAATAAAATACATAGGAATAAATCTACCTAAAGAAACAAAAGACCTATATATAGAAAACTATAAAACACTGATGAAATAAATCAAAGAGGACTCAAATAGATGGAGAAATATACTATGTTCCTGGATTGGAAGAATCAATATAGTGAGAATAAGTATACTACCAAAAGCAATCGATAGATTCAGTGCAGTCCTTATCAAGCTACCAGTGGTGTTTTTCAAAGAGCTAGAACAAATAATTTCACACTTTGTCTGGAAATACAAAAAACCTCAAATAGCTAAAGCAATCTTGAGAAAGAGGAATGGAATTGGAGAAATCAACCTGCCTGACTTCAGGCTCTATTACAAAGCCACAGTCATCAGTATGGT
This sequence comes from Raphicerus campestris, assembly GCA_006410735.1. NCBI lineage: Eukaryota > Metazoa > Chordata > Mammalia > Artiodactyla > Bovidae > Raphicerus > Raphicerus campestris. The sequence goes on along the minus strand of SJYW01051370.1, from coordinate 16,640 downwards.
ACTGGCACAAAGACAGAAATATAGATCAATGGAACAAAATAGAAAGCTTAGAGATAAATCCATGCACCTATAGACACCTTATCTTTGACAAAGGAGGCAAGAATATACAATGGAGGAAAGACAATCTCTTTAACAAGAGGTGCTGGGAAAACTGGTCAACCACTTGTAAAAAAATTAAACTAGAACACTTTCTAACACCATACATGATAATAAACTCAAAATGGATTAAAGATTTAAATGTAAAACCAGAAACTCTACAACTCCTAGAGGAAAACATAGGCAAAACAACCTCTGACATAAATCACAGCAGGATCCTTTATGACCCATCTCCCAGAATATTGGAAATAAATGCAAAAGTAAACAAATGGGACCTAATTAAACTTAAAAGCTTTTGAACAACAGAGGAAACTCTAAGCATGGTGAAAAGACAGCCTTCAGAATGGGAGAAAATAATAGCAAAGGAAGCAACTGACAAAGAATTAATCTCAAAAATATACAAGCAACACCTGCAGCTCAATTCCAGAAAAATCAATGACCCAATCAAAAAATGGGCCAAAGAACTAAATAGACATCTCTCCAAAGAAGACATACAGATGGCTAACAAACACCTGAAAAGATGCTCAACATCACTCATTATCAGAGATGCAAATCAAAACCACATTGAGGTACCATCTCACTCCAGTCTGAACAGCTGCTATCCAAAAATCTACAAGCAATAAATGCTGGAGAGGGTGTGGAGAAAAGGGAACCCTCTCACACTGTTGGTGGGAATGCAAACTAGTACAGCCACTATGGAGAACAGTGTGGAGATTCCTTGAAAAACTTGGAAATAGAACTGCCATATGACCCAACAATCCCACTGCTGGGCATACACACCAAGGAAATCAGAATTGAAAGAGACACATGTACCCCAATGTTCATCACAACACTGTTTATAATAGCTCAGACATGGAAGAACCTAGATGTCCATTGGCAGAAGAATGGATAAGAAAGCTGTGGTAATATACACAATGGAATATTATTCAGGTATTAAAAAGAATGCATTTGAATCAGTTCTAATGAGATGGATGAGACTGGAGCCTATTATACAGAGTGAAGTAAGTCAGAAAGAAAAACACAAATACAGTATATTAACACATATACATGAAATTTAGAAAGATGTTAACTATGACCTTATATGTGAGACAGCAGAACAGACACAGATGTAAAGAACATACTTTTGGATGCTGTGGGAGAAGGCAAGGGTGGGATGATTTGAGAGAATATCATTGAAACATGTATATTATCATATGTGAAACAAATCACCAGTCCAGGTTTGAAGCCATGAGACAGTGTGCTCAGGGCTGGTGCCCTGGGATGACCCTGAGGGATGAGATGGGGAGATAAATGGGAGGGAGGGTCAGGATAGGGAACATATGCATACCCATGGCTAATTCATGTGAATGTATGGTGAAAAAAAACAAAAACAAAACCACACTACAATATTGTAAAGTAATTAGCCTCCAATTAAAATAAATTTTAAAAATGGGAAAAAACCTAACAAATCATAGAATTATTCACCTGAAAGAGATAATTCATCTACTTTGGATTTCTCTCAAGTAAATGTTATGTGCTAGAGCCA
>SJYW01051368.1:87773-107123 GCA_006410735.1 Raphicerus campestris | reverse complement strand
GCCGTCCCTGGGATTCTCCAGGCAAGAACACTGGAGTGGCTTGCCATTTCCTTCTCCAATGCATGAAAGTGAAAAGCGAAAGTGAAGTTGTTCAGTCATGTCCGACTCTTAGCGACCCCATGGACTGCAGCCACCAGGCTCCTCTGTCCATGGGAGTTTCCAGGCAGGAGCACTGGAGTGGGCGCCATTGCCTTCTTCGCAGCCTAATTCTAATATATATTAAAACTTCATTTGTGTACTCTTCATTTTTAAATGAAAATTGGCATCTGGGAACTTCTGAACTATGGAACTCAAGATCTTTTGTTTATTTATGTGAGAAAAGAGCTTTGCTAAAAACCACAGGAAGTTTGAATTGATTCTTGAGCTTAATATTTCTGTCAAAATGTTCCCGGAGGCCATACCTAAATGTATTCTCAGTGTCCAAAGAGTGAGTTTGAAAAAGCACAACTCACACAAATAATGAATTTTCCATGAAAATCCTGAAGCCCTAGGAGAGAAAGGAGGCTCCAGGACCTTTTAGCCTGGCATCCCAGGGGATATAGACTTTTCCCAAGGGCATGACACATCTTTGTAAAGGTTTCATGGTTCTTCTCTAGCCTCTCAAAGGAGTCCTTGGCAAACAAATGGTTAAACACCCCAGGTCACTGCTCTAAATGTAATCGATCTTATTTTTACCATTAGCTAAGCATCCTGTTAAACAACAAACGGGTTTGTCCCCAGGGTGACCTATGCTTATTTTTACATACAGAAAGTTGTAACCACAAAGGCCACACTTCTTTTTTGGGGGACTGAGTTTTGCTGTAACATCATTCATTAACTTCCAGGCTGTGGGATTTCTTTGATTCTCACATGCTCGAGTTAGTACAGTTGACTGTGTGAACTGGGAACCCCACGACCCTGACTCACTACCCACCTTCCTGGGTTAATTTGGTCCCCTCCCAGTGCCTGCCACTAGATGCTAGGCCACACTCAGGGTGAATCAGAAAAGCTAAAACTGGTTGGGGGAAAAAATAGATTAATGGTCATAGTTTATTCTTGAAATGTGTTTATTTGCTTGATCCAGTTAAATGTTAAATGAAGAAGGCATATTTAACTAGTGTTTTACTAAATTGCTATTTTTTTAAATTAAATTATTTTTACCTTANCTGGTTGGGGGAAAAAATAGATTAATGGTCATAGTTTATTCTTGAAATGTGTTTATTTGCTTGATCCAGTTAAATGTTAAATGAAGAAGGCATATTTAACTAGTGTTTTACTAAATTGCTATTTTTTTTAATTAAATTATTTTTACCTTATTTTGTATCTCACAGAAATACCATTCCTTGGACAACACTTTGGAAGATGTTCCTGAAGGAAGAAATCAAGAGTCACAGTATCATCACAGTTGCTATATTCAACAGCAGGCAGTCTTGGGTGCACACAAGGCGTCCGTGGACCAGCGTTGCTTCTGATCTCCATCGCGGTGGACCAGCGCCTTCACAGCTTTACTGGAAAACAGGATCTTTTAAAAGGAAACGTGCGATTAGGGACAACCTTCCCTAGAGAAACTGAATTAACAGAACTTCTATGGCGCTCTCATCATGTACAAGGTGCTAGAAATGAGGCAAAGACAAGAAAAAGACCATTTTGGTTTTAAAGGTCACAGACTTGTGTATTCTATGTACCTAATACGGTTACAGTAGTTACTTTGGTGAACTGCAGAGAAGGGAAAGCAAAACTGAGGGGAGGAGGAAGGTTTCACAAAGAGGGGACTTTGGGTCAAGGACTGCCTGAAGACTAGGAAGCATGCGTGTGATGCTTGGGTTCCCCCCCCAGCCCCCCAGTTAGAAAAACAGGAGAAAGCAGGAGCCGAGACAGGAGGGTGCCAAGGGGTGACTGGCCCAGGGAACAGTGAGTAATGCCAGGCGGCAGAGAGCAGGAGACGACTGTGAAAGAAGCGGAGGGTGAACTCAGACTCTGCTCCAAGGACCCTGGAAGGAATTCAGACCTTTCTGCAAAGCAGGGTTTCCAAAGGAGAGTGGGCAAGGAGTTAACGTTACAGTCCCATTGACAATTTACTTTTGTCTCTTTCTTTTAAATTTTTAATGTGTGTGTGTGTGCGTGTGCTTTTTTCCAATTTATCTATTAGTGGAACAGTAAATGGATATCTTATGTGGCTTAACACACATCCATAATTAAACGTTTTCCCAGAGAGCACAGTTCAAAACATGTGGACGACTGGTATGAAGGACTACATCTTCTCCAATTTCAAGTAGAGGACAGAACATATTAACTTCTAAATTAGATGATGGAGATTATTAGATCTGGAAGGATCTTGGAGTAGATATAATTTGACTGAGGGGCTTCCCAGGTGGTGCAAGTGGTAAAGAACCCGCCTGCCAGTGCAGAAGATGTAACAGATACAGGTTTGATCCCTGGCTTGGGAAGATCCCCTGGAGGAGGGCGTGCAACCCACTCCAGTATTCTTGCCTGGAACATCCCCATGGACAGAGGAGCCTGATGGGCTACAGTCCACGGAGTTGAAAAGAGTCAGCATGACTGAAGCGACTTAGCCCTTTCTACCATGAATGAGATGCGAATGACGAGAAACGGTTTGCTAAGACTAACCTAGAGTATATCCACTAACGGGTCTGGATAATCTGCCTGCATTTCCCTCGTGAAACTCACATGCTTTTTTTTTTAAACTAAGGACATTCTTGCCTTTTAACGATGTTCTATAGCAAATTGAATGTAGCACTGATGGAAAAAACCTAAGTAATGTTAGCTGAAGCATGATGGCCAAGAGATATGTAAACCCTCATGAGGAAGTGGACACCCATGACAGGAAGTGTTCTAGAAAAAAATTTTTATTTCTAAAAACGCATTTCAGGTGAAAGCTTGTGTCTGCAAAACTGCCACGTGGTATAACCCCTTCCCCTCCAGACCGCCAGCCAGAATGTTGCTTTTGCTCTACGATAAGGGGAAGAGACCGTACAGGCAGATAATCTGACCCTGGCTCTTGACAATTCTCATGTCTTCGACTCTTAGCTGAATTTTTTACAATATTGCCTTATTTTGAAATTTGCCACCTCCATCCTTTTTTTCCCAATAGTCACGTGTGGATGTGAGAGTTGGACTGTGAAGAAGGCTGAGCGCCGAAGAATTGATGCTTTTGAATTGTGGTATTGGAGAAGACTCTTGAGAGTCCCTTGGACTGCAAGGAGATCCAACCAGTCCATTCTGAAGGAGATCAACCCTGGGATTTCTTTGGAAGGAATGATGTTAAAGCTGAAACTCCAGTACTTTGACCCTGATGCTGGGAAAGATTGAGGGCAGGAGGATAAGGGGATGACAGAGGATGAGATGGTTGGATGGCATCACCGACTCAATGGTCATGAGTTTGAGTAGACTCTAGGAGTTGGTGAGGGACAGGGAGTCCTGGTGTGCTGCAGTCCATGGGTTCACAAAGAGTCAGACATGACTGAGTGACTGAACTGAACTGAACTGAATCTTGCCTAAAATAATTTTTCTTATAATAATTATAAAGAAATGATTTTTAATTCCATCATTCTGTCTCTATGAGTCAGCTAAGGAAGAATTAACTTTGTTTTCCTCTTTTTCTTTCCTTCCTCCTTTTTTCCTCTTCCCTGTCTTTCTTATCAACATGAATTCTGATTTTTATTCAGTTTTGTTTTAATCCATTGCAGTCTTCATTTATTTTGATTCTGAAATTGTCTCAACTGTCTCCTTCAAACTACGTGCTTGTATCCTTTAGACTCTTTCATTAATTTTTGTATTTATTCATTCATTTACTGGCGCAAGATGGTCTGGATCATCTTTCACTTTTCTTTGCCTCAGCTCCAGAATCAACCATGTCGAAAACAAATTAAAAACTGGTTTCTTTTGGTGAGGAACGATGTGAAGAAAACTCTGGACACCAACAAAGACACTGAGATCACTGCCTCTGAGATGTATTACCTTCAGGGTCTTTCAGCAGGTTTTGGCTCTCTGTTGCTACATAACAAATGACCCCAGAATGTAGTGACTTGAAACAATGATATATTATTACCTCTCATAATTGTTGTGTTGGCTGGCCTCAGCTAGGCAGTCCTTGTTTGGGCTTTTTTGCACAGTTGTTAAACGGTGCTTGGGACTGGAGTTGGCTAAAGGTCCGACTGGAATGGTGTCCAAGACGGCTCCCTCACAGGGCTGGCAGCTGGTGCTGGCAGGCAGCAGAGAGCTCAGCGAGGATGTCAGCTGGAGTCTCTCAGGGCTCTCTGAATGAAGCTTGGGCTTCCATAGCACCGTGGCTGCGTTCTGAGCAGAGTCTTGACAGGAGTGAAAGAAAGAAGCTGAAACTGCCCATCCTCTAACAGGCAAAGCCTGGAACTGGTCCAGCGTCCTCTTCTGCATCTTCTACGGGGGTCACGAGACAAAGGCTTGCCCAGGTTGAAGCCAGTAAAGAAAACAGATAACCGCCTCCCTCTGGAAGTCCGGTGTGTGTACAGGCAGGGGAGATGTTGATAGTAGCCATCTTTGGAGACAAGCTATTGTTCATTTTAGAAATGGTGAGTTGACACTGATGCCTCCGATTTCATTCCGACTGCACAATGATCTCCCATGTAGCTTCCTTCTCAGCTGTTCGGTCTAACAGCACACTCAGAATAGTTTCAGGATTGCTGCGTATATAGCACGGAAAGCAAACCCACTGCCAAGAGATCAAGATTTGCTTGTAGTGCTTATTTTTATAAACTGAGGATTTATCATTGAAATCTTCATACACCTTTACCTTTTTGTTTGTTCTTAATGATTTCTCTCTTTTGTTACTTTTGTAAACGGGATTTTATCTTTCATAATGTTCTTGAACTTGCATTTATTTGCCTACTCATCATTTTTAAATTCATTGATTGTGAGTGCTTTTAGTTTGAAAGACACTATCTCAGAATGTCCACAATAACTCATTGTCTTAGATGTTGCCTGTTATTTGGCTAGCTTTTAAAGGCATTTGAATTTTTTCAACCATTGAAAACATATTTCAAATNTCTGCAAAACTGCCACGTGGTATAACCCCTTCCCCTCCAGACCGCCAGCCAGAATGTTGCTTTTGCTCTACGATAAGGGGAAGAGACCGTACAGGCAGATAATCTGACCCTGGCTCTTGACAATTCTCATGTCTTCGACTCTTAGCTGAATTTTTTACAATATTGCCTTATTTTGAAATTTGCCACCTCCATCCTTTTTTTCCCAATAGTCACGTGTGGATGTGAGAGTTGGACTGTGAAGAAGGCTGAGCGCCGAAGAATTGATGCTTTTGAATTGTGGTATTGGAGAAGACTCTTGAGAGTCCCTTGGACTGCAAGGAGATCCAACCAGTCCATTCTGAAGGAGATCAACCCTGGGATTTCTTTGGAAGGAATGATGTTAAAGCTGAAACTCCAGTACTTTGACCCTGATGCTGGGAAAGATTGAGGGCAGGAGGATAAGGGGATGACAGAGGATGAGATGGTTGGATGGCATCACCGACTCAATGGTCATGAGTTTGAGTAGACTCTAGGAGTTGGTGAGGGACAGGGAGTCCTGGTGTGCTGCAGTCCATGGGTTCACAAAGAGTCAGACATGACTGAGTGACTGAACTGAACTGAACTGAATCTTGCCTAAAATAATTTTTCTTATAATAATTATAAAGAAATGATTTTTAATTCCATCATTCTGTCTCTATGAGTCAGCTAAGGAAGAATTAACTTTGTTTTCCTCTTTTTCTTTCCTTCCTCCTTTTTTCCTCTTCCCTGTCTTTCTTATCAACATGAATTCTGATTTTTATTCAGTTTTGTTTTAATCCATTGCAGTCTTCATTTATTTTGATTCTGAAATTGTCTCAACTGTCTCCTTCAAACTACGTGCTTGTATCCTTTTGACTCTTTCATTAATTTTTGTATTTATTCATTCATTTACTGGCGCAAGATGGTCTGGATCATCTTTCACTTTTCTTTGCCTCAGCTCCAGAATCAACCATGTCGAAAACAAATTAAAAACTGGTTTCTTTTGGTGAGGAACGATGTGAAGAAAACTCTGGACACCAACAAAGACACTGAGATCACTGCCTCTGAGATGTATTACCTTCAGGGTCTTTCAGCAGGTTTTGGCTCTCTGTTGCTACATAACAAATGACCCCAGAATGTAGTGACTTGAAACAACGATATATTATTACCTCTCATAATTGTTGTGTTGGCTGGCCTCAGCTAGGCAGTCCTTGTTTGGGCTTTTTTGCACAGTTGTTAAACGGTGCTTGGGACTGGAGTTGGCTAAAGGTCCGACTGGAATGATGTCCAAGACGGCTCCCTCACAGGGCTGGCAGCTGGTGCTGGCAGGCAGCAGAGAGCTCAGCGAGGATGTCAGCTGGAGTCTCTCAGGGCTCTCTGAATGAAGCTTGGGCTTCCATAGCACCGTGGCTGCGTTCTGAGCAGAGTCTTGACAGGAGTGAAAGAAAGAAGCTGAAACTGCCCATCCTCTAACAGGCAAAGCCTGGAACTGGTCCAGCGTCCTCTTCTGCATCTTCTACGGGGGTCACGAGACAAAGGCTTGCCCAGGTTGAAGCCAGTAAAGAAAACAGATAACCGCCTCCCTCTGGAAGTCCGGTGTGTGTACAGGCAGGGGAGATGTTGATAGTAGCCATCTTTGGAGACAAGCTATTGTTCATTTTAGAAATGGTGAGTTGACACTGATGCCTCCGATTTCATTCCGACTGCACAATGATCTCCCATGTAGCTTCCTTCTCAGCTGTTCGGTCTAACAGCACACTCAGAATAGTTTCAGGATTGCTGCGTATATAGCACGGAAAGCAAACCCACTGCCAAGAGATCAAGATTTGCTTGTAGTGCTTATTTTTATAAACTGAGGATTTATCATTGAAATCTTCATACACCTTTACCTTTTTGTTTGTTCTTAATGATTTCTCTCTTTTGTTACTTTTGTAAACGGGATTTTATCTTTCATAATGTTCTTGAACTTGCATTTATTTGCCTACTCATCATTTTTAAATTCATTGATTGTGAGTGCTTTTAGTTTGAAAGACACTATCTCAGAATGTCCACAATAACTCATTGTCTTAGATGTTGCCTGTTATTTGGCTAGCTTTTAAAGGCATTTGAATTTTTTCAACCATTGAAAACATATTTCAAATTATTTTATGATAGAATCCTCTGCAAATAGTTTGGGAATATAAAGAAATTATCCATAATGCAAATCTTACCCCAATAGAGATGTTTTAAAATTTTTATTTTAATAATTATGTGTTTTGCTTTTTTTAAAAAAATCAAGCACACTGACCTCATGATTCACTTCTTTTTATAAGACATGCATTTGGCTACCTGGTGCTGCTCGTAAGTTAAGCAATGGGTTATGTATTTTAAGAAGATTCTCTCAGCGATTCAATGATGATTAGGCATTGCCTGTGTATTAAACATGACCTACTCTGATAATCTTTGCATAAACAGCTTCCATACTGCTTGGCATTTACGCCTTCAGTGACCTTTAAGAAAGAAGGGCACATCAGAAATTTCCACCTGTTCTACTTTTAAGTCATTCAAAAAGTAAGCAAAAGTCAGCCCTTGGAAACAAGTACAAATATAATAAATAATTATTAATAACCAAGGACCTAATTATCGCGGCAGTTATCTAATCGGCCATTAATTCTGAAGCATTTGGAGAGTGCTGTTTTCTAACATCCCACAATTCTTCAGTTCTCCAGGACCGGTTGGGTGTCCAACAATTCGATTCAGTTCCGACACTGTCTACCCGAAGTTCACATCAGATCCCCCAGATTAGGGGTTCAGTCCCACAGGGCGCTCCCTCTTTGGATACCAAGGGCAAAGTTCAGAGCCACTCAGACTTCTGAGGGATGGGTGATAACCTGGGTTCCTGCAGCCCCCTCCTCAGGTTTGATAATTAGCTGGAATGGCTCACAGAACTCAGGAAAACACTTCTGTTACATTTATCAATTTATGATCAAGGATACGATTCAGTAGCAGTCAAAGGGAAAGATGGATAGAGCAAGGTGGGGGAGGGTCCAGAGTGTCCACGTCCTCTCCGGTGGACTACCCTCCAGCAGCCTGGGTCTGCGCACCAACCAGCACGTTCCCTGAATTCTGTTCGAGAGATTTAGAGAGCTTGATCTCCACCACGGAGCTGTGTGGATGAGGTGAGAAATTCCACCCTGTCATCTCTTGGTCAGTGACTGGTTTAATCCAGAAGTTATCTAGGAGGCCCATTGAAAGTCAGTTGTTTTGTAATGAATAACAAAAGACACTTGTGTCACTCAGGAAATTCCAAGTGTTTTCGGAAATCTGTGCCAAAACTTGGGACAAAGACCCAATATATTTCTTATTATGCTACATGTAGGTATTTAGATACAAACTGTGGCTTTTCTTTGTCTTTTCATAAGGAATGGTGGAAAGAAGCAACATGAGGGGGAAAAAGTGAATAAATTGAAAGGAAGAAAACAAGAGGAGAAAGGACATAGAGAATAAGCAGAAAAATAACAAAGTGGAGAAAATCGTTTCTGTGCTTTAGGCAACTTTTCAAACCTCTTACAAAATCCCAGAGATTTTTACAGAATTAATTTGCAGTTAAATTCATATTAACTCTGAATGTTAATTATGATAAAAGCTCTGATCATTTCTAATTATTTTCTCTTTCTTTTAACAATGATGATGATAAATCACACTATTGAAAAAATGTCTTTTAAAGTTTGCTTTTTGGTAAGATATCAGACTGACCACAAACTTGGATGATTATTTTCACAAATAAGTAGTTCATTTTCTTAACTGGAGAAAAGATCGCAGGTATTCTTGAACACTACGAGAAAACACGACCACATAAATGTCTCTGCGGCTTAATGACTCAGGAACCCCTCTGTGTGTGCTCAGTCGTGTCCGGCTCTTTGTGACCCCGTGGACTGTATAACCTGCCATGCCGCTCTGTCTGTGGGATTTCCCAGGCAAAAATACCAGAGTGGGTCACCATTTCCTATTCCAGGGGATCTTCCCAACCCAGAGATGGGACCAGCCAGAGTCTCTTACATCTCCTGCACTGGCAGGCNTTGGAGAATTTTGAGCATTACTTTACCAGCATGTGAGATGAGTGCAATTGTGTGGTAGTTTGAGCATTCTTTGGCGTTGCCTTTCTTTGGAATTGGAATGAAAACTGACTTTTTCCAGTCCTGTGGCCACTGTTGAGTTTTCCAAATTTGCTGGCATATTGAGTGCAGCACTTTCACAGATCATCATTCAGGATTTGAAATAGCTCAACTGGAATGCCATCATCTCTACTAGCTTTGTTGGTAGTGATGCTTTCTAAGGCCCACTTGACTTCACATTCCAGGATGTCTGGCTCTAGGAGAGTGATCACACCATGGTAATTATCTGAGACGTGAAGCTCTTTTTTGTACAGTATCCCCACTTTAAAGATTACAGTTTATTACAAGTCTTTCATTAAAACTCTATGATCAGATTTGTTCTTGAAATTCAAGATTAGAAAAAATATATTCTCACAGCTTCTTCCACTTTCAGAAAAAATTAACTATCAACAACATAATTAAAATTCTCAAGTATATTTATTAGCATCAAAAGAGAGTCCAGTGATTATACCATAGATCTTAAAAATGGGGGTAAAAGAAAAATGCCAGGCAATTTTCACATAATCTGGATTATAACACAATAAGAATAGGTTAATAAGTGGCTAGTTTGGGACTGAATGGGCAGAAACTGTGGATGACCCAGTGGGGACAGGAGCTGACTCATGTCCTGGTGGGAAATGTTGTGGAAAGAGAAAGAGAAGTGAGGTGCTTTCAGTCATCAAAAGCCAGCAGACATTAAAAATATATTTACCAAAGGAAAAAATTCCAAAAGAACACTTGTAAAATGCATGAAAAGAAATCTTCTTGAAAATACAACAAAACTGCAAAGTCAAAATAACACAGAGAAAGAAAAAAAAGATGAAGTATGTGTAAGAAAAGACAAAAGAGTCTACCCAAGAGCGCTATATCCATGAGACCAATAGGAGTTTTAAACATACACACACACACACACACTCACTTACACACAAGGGAAGAAATGGCCCAAATAAGCGCCTTGCTCGTTGAACGACAAAAAATGATACAAAGAACTTGGTGTGAAATTTTACAAAAGAGAATTTTCTAAAAGCTCTGAGAGGAAAAACATCTTGAACATTTCCTCTACAAACACAAGATAATCAGAATAACATTGAACTTCTCAATAATATGCTCAGTGACTTGTCGACAGCATGCCAGAGATGGTAGAGAAGTGTTTTTAATTTTTTGAAGGAATGGTTTTCATCCTGAATTCTATACTTAGCCAAACTATCAATCAAAGTTGGAGAATAGAAAAAATGCCTTAAGATATGCAAGGGCTCAGATCTCCATGAAATCTTCATTCTTTCAGGAAGCGTCCTGAAAGAATAAATCAGGTAAAAGTCCTGGGATCTAAAAATATTGATGATGGATAACATTTAAATGCCAAAAAAATGATTATTTAATTTTAGCGGAAAGGTAGATAAGAGGTGGGAGTGAAAGAGAATTAAATCATTGTCTTTTGCAGCAGGAAATAAATAGTGTCTGAAATTGATAAATTTTAAAAAAACAGCAGTATAAAATACAATTTAGTGATGGCTATGAGAAGAAATAGCTAAAAGCATTAAACACTGATTATTCTTGAGAGTGGGAAGGGATTATAAAATGGGTGGTGGTTTCTCATTATCAGCTATTAAGCACCTTATTATTTTTTAATCAAAAGCTTTTGAATCAGTTAGACTAGGCTAGGTTATGCTTTAGTAGTAAATGACCCTGAAATCTCTGTCTAGCTATCTTTGGCGTGAAGCCTCTGCATAGATCAGAAGTGATGGGTTTTACACTGAGGCCTTCAATTTCATGATGTCTCTTGTTTGTGTATTCCCTTCTTCTCAGCCGTTCTTCCCAATTCAATAAAAAACACAAAGCAGATTCAGGACTGCTGCACACATACCACTCTGAAAAACAAATGTATTCCTTTGAGAAGAAATCAAGAGTTGTTTGCAGTTCTCTATACAATCTCTTAAAAAGCAGAGATATAACTTTGCCAACAAAGGTCTGTCTCAAGGGTATGTCAAGGGTATGGTTTTTCCAGTGGTCATGTATGGATGTGAGAGTTGGACTATAAAGAAAGCTGAGTGCTGAAGTGATGCTTTTGGACTGTGGTGTTGGAGAAGACTCTTGAGAGTCCCTTGGACTGTAAGGAGATCCATCCAGTCCATCCTAAAGGAGATCAGTACTGGGTGTTCATTGGAAGGACTGATGCTGAAGCTGAAACTCCAATACTTTGGCCACCTGATGTGAAGAGTTGACTCATTGGAAAAGACCCTGATGCTGGGAGGGATTGAGGGTGGGAGGAGAAGGGGACGACAGAGGATGAGATGGCTGGATGGCATCACCGACTCGATGGACATGAGTTTGGGTGAACTCTGAGAGTTGGTAATGGACAGGGAGGCCTGAAATCCTGCGATTCATGGGGTCACAAAGAGTCGGACATGACTGAGAGACTGAACTGAACTGAACACAATCTCTGCTACTTAATTTCTAAGCAATAAAGTCAGAAAATTAATGAAAGAATTAAAAAAAAAAAAACTTCCTCAAACTAGGTTCCACCTAGTCTCCTAAAAACATTCTTCTAAACCTTGGGATTAACTTGATATTTAGTATGTAGCCTCTGGAAAAATATACAGTGTCCTGTGTTTAATAAAAGGAAGTACAAGACAAGCTCAGATAATGTCAATAGGTGGAAGTGGCACGGATCACCGCCAGGGAAGACTACTCAGAGAGCTCACTGGTGTTCTTAGCAATTCTAAACATTTTGCAACTTCTGAGTCACTCTCCATGGGCTTTCTTTCCTCATATGCTTCCTTCTTTATCACTTGCTGACTTTTGGTTTCTATTTACCCATTTGTTTGTCTGTTTGTTTTTTGGCGGGACTATATATTTCTCTGCTCTCTGTCTCCTTAACAGGCACACCTGTAACTGTGTGTCACAACAAAAATGAACCAGTCATTCTTCTGACTCCATTATTTTTGTTGTTCATGGATCAGATCTCTTGGCACAGAGTCCTTAGGTGACAGCGCTCCCACTGAGTTACAAAGGCGGAAGAATGCCCCTTGCTCTTTAAAGGAAGAAAACATAGAGCAAAAGCATCTAGTCAGGCTGGGCTCCAGCTCAACTGAAATGAGAGATGCTGACCTACTGGAGCTAATTAACCTCAGTGATCCAAACAATGAAAGGCTGGGGTCACATGGAAATAAGGGAAACTTGCCAAACCGAACACCATACTGACACCCAGAACAAGCCAAGCATCCTCAAAACACAGAGAAAAATTCAGTCCCTATCCAAATACTGTGTGGATCACAACTGTGGAAAACTCTTACAGAAATGGGAATATCAGACCACCTTATCTGTCTCCTGAGAAATCTGTATGCAGGTCAGGAAGCAACAGTTAGAACCAGACATGGAACAATGGACTAGTTCAAAATGGGAAAGGGCGTACATCAAGGTTGTATATTGTCACCCTGCTTATTTAACTTATATGCAGAGTACATCACACAAAATCCCAGACTGGATGAAACACATGCTGGAATCAAGATTGCCAGGAGAAATATCAGTAACCCCAGATATGCAGATGACACCACCCTTATGGCAGAAAGCAAAGAGGAGCTAAAGAGCCTCTTGATGAAAGTGAAAGAGGAGAGTGAAAAGTTGGCTTAAAACTCAACATTCAAAAAGCTAAGATCATGGCATCCAGTCCCATCACCTCATGGCAAGTAAGATGGGGAGAAAATGGAGACAGTAGCAGACTTTATATTTTGGGGGCTCCAAAACCACTGCAGATGGCGACTGCAGCCATGAAATTAAAAGATGCTTGCTCCCTGGAAGAAAAGCTATGACGAACCTTGACAGCATACTAAATACCAAAGGATCACTTAGCTGACAAAGATCCGTATGGTCAAAGCTATGGTTTTCCAGTAGTCATGTACGGATGTGACAGTTGGACTGTAAAGAAGGCTGAGCCCCCAAAGAATTGATGCTTTCAAATTGTGGTGCTAAAGAAGACCCTTGAGAGTCCCTTGGACTCCAAGGAGATCAAACCAGTCAATTCTAAAAGAAATCAACCCTGGATATTCATTGGAAGGACTGATGATAAAGACTGACACTCCAATATTTTGGCCACACACACACATACACACACACAGGGCTTCCCTGGTGGCTCAGTTGGTAAAGAATCTGCCTGCATGCCACCTGCTCCTGTTCTGTAGGCCCAACCCCCGCCTCCCCCCTCTGACTGAGCTTTGCAGGTTCCACTATAACCCAGGTAGATGGCCTGCGGAGGCACCTGGCTTTGGCTGCCTCCGAGAGCAGAACACTAACCTGACCATGATGGGCCTGCCATGCTCGCCCCCAGAAAGCAATTCCAACCTCAAAAAAAAGAGAATCTGCCTGCAGGAGTCTCAGGTTCGATCCTTGGGTGGGATCCCCTGGAAAAAGAGAGGAATGGCACCCTACTCCAGTATAGTTGTCTGGTGAATTCCATGGTCAGCTACAGGCCACGGGATCGCAGAGAACATGACTGAGTGATTAACACACACACACACACACACACACACACACATATACATCCCTATGTTCATCTCAGCATTATTTGCAATAGCTAAGGTATAGAAACAACCCAAACGCCCATCAATATACTNTGGGCATAGCCTGGTCAGCTACAGGCCATGGGATCGCAGAGAACATGACTGAGTGATTAACACACACACACACACACACACACACATATACATCCCTATGTTCATCACAGCATTATTTGCAATAGTTAAGGTATAGAAACAACCCAAACGCCCATCAATATACTAATCAGTACATGAATGGATAAAGACAATGTGGTGTGTATACACACACACACACACAAACTGGAACATTATTGATTAAAAAAAAAATCTTGCCATTTGCAGCAACATGGATGAAACTAAGAGGGAATTATGTTAAAAGTGGTTACCAGAGGAGAGAAGGTAAGGGGAAGAAAGAAATACATGAGGGAGACTGAGGTACAAACTTTGACTTACAAAATAAATGAGTCTTCGATATGAAATATATAGTGAGCACATAGGTGTTATCTTTGTATGGTGACATATCCTAACTGGAGAGATGATAAAATANAAAGAAATACATGAGGGAGACTGAGGTACAAACTTTGACTTACAAAATAAATGAGTCTTCGATATGAAATATATAGTGAGCACATAGGTGTTATCTTTGTATGGTGACATATCTTAACTGGAGAGATGATAAAATACAGGAAAAAAAACAACCTCTGTGTTGTACAAAGTGAAAACAAAAAGGGAAAAAAAATCTTGAGTTTAAAGGAAACTGACAAACTTTTCCTGGAAAATGTATCCCATAAATTCAGTTTTGACTGGAAGGAGAAATCCATCAATCTAACATTTATTCTCATTAGCTCTAATCCATATGTTTAGATTGAGAAATAAGACAAATAAGTAAATATCTTGGAAAGTCCCATGAAATTGAAGCCTTACTTCCCCTATGTCATTTAGAAAACACTTCGAAACCTAGAATTTATTTGATTTTGAAAACGAATTTCAGAGTGGTTAAACCACTTGTACCTTGCCGAGTAAAGCAATTATTAGATAAGCTAAGAATTTAAATTTTGATCTGCATTTTGAACTATATCATCACTCTCCCCTTGCATGCCTACCCCAGAAGTATATCATGGTTTGTGAGAGAAGATTTCAGCCAAACCCAGTCATCATTAGATGACTTCATACCCTGACCTGTTACTCACTCAGCTGGGGCTCATTATGACTTTTTTTTCAGGTTGTTTCCACCTTCAACCTCTGAAATCAGAAAGGAAAACCATTAGCAGTTTACTGATATAGTCCTCATTAATGAAAACAATATTATGAATGAAATTTTCCAATATTTTTCAAGACTAATGCCCTTTTCAGTAAACAGTCTCTTGACAATTGCTCCATGAACACTTAAACGTGATGATGACAGCTCTTAACATGACTAGAAGTCATTACTCAGAAACTCCCTTACCACACAGTCACTGGGTCATGTGCTTCTTTTGAGCTTCCGTGCTGCTATACCAGGCTTCAGCTTTTGTGTGGGAAACAGACTTTGTGTCAGCAACNACAGTCACTGGGTCATGTGCTTCTTTTGAGCTTCCGTGCTGCTATACCAGGCTTCAGCTTTTGTGTGGGAAACAGACTTTGTGTCAGCAACAAAAAAATCACTGCCTTTCATGGAGACTTAAAAAAAAGAAAAAACTTGCATTTTTAAAACGAAATCAAGACCATGTAAACATGTATTAGGAGCATTATAATTCTAGTATCTTATTGAATACCTGTTATGTACCAAGTTTAATGTTGCTGCAGGAATTATCACATATAATTTAATCTAGACATTGCCCCTCTGGAGTGGATACTAAGATTAACCCAATTTTGAGGATAAAGAAATCGTTTAATAGCAATTCCCGTGTCATTCAAAGAAAGTGAAACTACTAAAGTAATTTTTGGAGAAGAACATGAAAGTCCTAATAGCAGTGGTGAGGTTGGTGAGGAGGAGGCTGACTGCTGTAGGAACAATTGGGAAACTCCTTGGTGGATATACCTGGGGAGGCACTAGAGAATCAGAGGAGACTCAAACCATTTCTAAACTTCATGAAACTAGTCTTTGCTCATCAAAAGTTATGCTTTACCTCAAGGCATCTGGGTATGGATTGAAACATCTTTGGGGGAGTTCAAAGGCTGTGTGAGAGGCTTGGTAATGATTATCTCTAGCCAGGGAATTCTTCAGGCAAGAATACT
The DNA here is from genome assembly GCA_006410735.1 of Raphicerus campestris. Taxonomy (NCBI): domain Eukaryota; kingdom Metazoa; phylum Chordata; class Mammalia; order Artiodactyla; family Bovidae; genus Raphicerus; species Raphicerus campestris. The sequence continues at coordinate 91,223 of SJYW01051368.1, read as the reverse complement.
GGAGTGGGTTGCCATTTCCTTCTCCAGGGGATTTTCCAGACCCAGGGATTGAACCCAGGTCTCCTGCATTGCAGGCAAATTCTTTGCTGTCTGAGCCACCAGGAAACCCCCAATATCTCTATCAAATCTCTCCAAATCTCCAACTAGATTCTAAGGTCATCTTAGACCTCGTACAGAATGCTACCATTTCTCTTCTGTCAGAGATGAGAAAGAACTATATGGAGGAGGTCATGCTAGGAAAGATTATTAAACTCCCAAAGGAAGTTTAAGGTAAGGGCGGAAATGTCGAGAGGAAGAACAGGCATCACCACATTGGATGTCAGTCAGCTACTGCAGGGCATCTTCACTATAGGCTCTGTTCCAAAGTGGAGATTCTCTTTCTCTGACAAAGAGGCATCAAACCAATGATCTACAGAGCTTCAGGGATTTTCTTTTTTATACCCTAAGTTTAGTGAGGACTAGATTATTATAAGCTATAATTTTGCATTGTGTTTCCCAAACTAAAATCACAATGACAGAATGATCTCTGTTCATCTCCAAGGCAAACCATTCAGTATCACAGTTATCCAAGTCTATGCCCCAACCAGTANAGCTCAACATTCAGAAAATGAAGATCATGGCATCCGGTCCCATCACTTCAGGGGAAATAGATGGGGAAACAGTGGAAACAGTGCCAGGCTTTATTCTTTCGGGCTCCAAAATCACTGCAGATGGTGACTGCAGCCATGAAATTAAAAGACGCTTACTCCTTGGAAGAAACGTTATGACCCACCTAGACAGTATATTCAAAAGCAGAGACATTACTTTGCCAACTAAGGTCCGTCTCGTCAAGGCTATGGTTTTTTCCTGTGGTCATATATGTATGTGAGAGTTGGACTGTGAAGAAGGCTGAGTGCTGAAGAATGGATGCTTTTGAACTGTGCTGTTGGAGAAGACTCTTGAGAGTCCCTTGGACTGCAAGGAGATCCAACCAGTCCATTCTGAAGNGAATGGATGCTTTTGAACTGTGCTGTTGGAGAAGACTCTTGAGAGTCCCTTGGACTGCAAGGAGATCCAACCAGTCCATTCTGAAGGAGATCAGCCCTGGGATTTCTTTGGAAGGAATGATGCTGAAGCTGAAACTCCAGTACTTCGGCCACCTCATGTGAAGAGTTGACTCATTGGAAAAGACTCTGATGCTGGGAAGGATTGGGGGCAGGAGGAGAAGGGGACGTCAGAGGATGAGATGGCTGAATGGCATCACAGATTCGATGGACGTTGAGTCTGAGTGAACTCCGGGAGGTGGTGATGAACAGGGAGGCCTGGTGTGCTGCGATTCATGGGGTCGCAAAGAGTCAGACACGACTGAGCGGCTGAACTGAACTGAACTGATGTGTTCTTTTGTTCTTTGTCAGTGTTGTCAGACTCCAGTCTGCCCACTGGCATTAATCTACATGGTCACTGCTCCTGCTGCTGCTGCTAAGTCGCTTCAGTTGTGTCCAACTGTGTGTGACCCCATAGACGACAGCCCACCAGGCTCCCCCTTCCCTGGGATTCTCCAGGCAAGCGCACTGGAGTGGCTTCCATTTCCTTCTTCAATGCACGAAAGTGAAAACTGAAAGGGAAGTCGCTCAGTCGTGTCCAGCTTCCTATATTGGATTACAAAAGCTCCAGCCTGCATACGTATGAACCAAACAATAGCCAGGGGAGGACAAAAGTTCATTCATGAGAACGTGTCAAAGCTGCAACAGATTAGAGAAACTATATTTTTTTTCCCATTTAAATGAAGATGGAACACAACCATATATTATTCACATTGCCTGTCCTGTCACAAGGGTAGTTAGTGACAATTGCTGCTCATAATTCTTTCTTTCATTCCTACTAATAAATATCCATTCAGATCAGTCAGTGAGAGGAGGTGGGAAAGATTTTACATGAATATGAATGTTTATACAGAGGAACAATAAGATTCCTGCTTGATTTAGGAACTAGTTCTGTTTAAAACATATCTTTTCCAAGTTGCCTTTGAATATTTAATATTAATGCTAATTAATATATTAACAATATAATTAGCATATTAATTAAATGGATAATTTATCAAAATAGCAAAAGATAATATTAATAAATTATCAATGCCAATGATATAAAAGAAGAGAGATTTTATATGAAATTATTAGGCATAAAGTTAAAAGAGGCAACATGCCCATTCTGATACAATAAGTAAATGGTTTAGGTTTCCATCGTGTTTTGTTAGACCCAGAAACTGGATTCAAGTAAAAACTAAGGGTTATATAAGGGCTTCCCTCATGGCTCAGCTGGTAAGGAATCCGCCTGCAATGTGGGAGACCTGGGTTCAATAGCTGGGTCGGGAAGATTCCCCTGGAGAAGCGACAGGCTGCCCACTTCAGTGTTCTGGCCTGGAGAATTCCATGGACTGTATAGTCCATGTGGTCACAAAGAGTCAGACATGACTGAGCGGCCTTCACCTCACTTAGTTATATGAAAAAGAGTATCTTAGAAATCTTCATCAATCCGGTAAAGGACCAGATCTGCCTGCCTCAAAATGTAACTGACACACTTAACTACTCCATTTTACCACCATTTTTCAAATGTGAGTCTTCCTCTCAGTCTTTTGTGCAAACTGAATGACAATAAAACACGTAGCCTTTAGCAATCCATCTATTTATTTATGGAACACTTTCTGAGCACCTTCCATGTGACAGGTGCCATACTAGGGGCTGGAGACAGAGATGATTTAGTCATTCTCTCTACCCTAGAGGAACTGGTGAATGTTTTGGTCAGATCAGTAAAGGAGATAATCAGAGCAGTAGCTAGCATTTATGGATGCCTTACTTTATACCAGGTGCGAGCGTGTGTGCTCTCGCTTCAGTACTGACTCTTTGCGACCCCATGGACTGTAGCCCGCCAGGCTCCTCTGTGCATGGGATTCTCCAGTCAAGAATACTGGAGTGGGTTGCTGTTCCCTCCTCCAGGGAATCTTCCTGACCCAGGGATTGAATCCACGTCCCCTGAATTGCAGGCAGCTTCTTTACCAACTTTGCCACTGGGGAAGCCCATCTACCAGGGAGGGTTCTAAAAACTGTGTTGGTGAAAGCTCCTTTAATGTATAACAGGATACTTTTAGAGATAGATATATTATTAATCTCATTTCACAGATGTCGAGACTGAAGCAAAGAGGAACTTGCTTCATAAGGTCATAAGGGACAATAAGACATAGTAATAGGATTCAAATACAAGCAATTTGACTTTGTTCTCAAACATTACGGACAGAGGATGATGGACTCAGGTCAGGGGGCAGACTTTCAGAAATAAAATGGAGCTCCGACTGAGCCTTAAAGACTGAGATGGAGTTAACTAGCAGAGGGATGAAGAACACGGGAGGACATCATAGAGATCAAGGATATGAGGCAAGACAAGGCATGAAAGTGGCACCCAGCACCCATCCATCAC
>SJYW01051368.1:30218-85786 GCA_006410735.1 Raphicerus campestris | reverse complement strand
ACCCAGGGATTGAATCCACGTCCCCTGAATTGCAGGCAGCTTCTTTACCAACTTTGCCACTGGGGAAGCCCATCTACCAGGGAGGGTTCTAAAAACTGTGTTGGTGAAAGCTCCTTTAATGTATAACAGGATACTTTTAGAGATAGATATATTATTAATCTCATTTCACAGATGTCGAGACTGAAGCAAAGAGGAACTTGCTTCATAAGGTCATAAGGGACAATAAGACATAGTAATAGCATTCAAATACAAGCAATTTGACTTTGTTCTCAAACATTACGGACAGAGGATGATGGACTCAGGTCAGGGGGCAGACTTTCAGAAATAAAATGGAGCTCCGACTGAGCCTTAAAGACTGAGATGGAGTTAACTAGCAGAGGGATGAAGAACACGGGAGGACATCATAGAGATCAAGGATATGAGGCAAGACAAGGCATGAAAGTGGCACCCAGCACCCATCCATCACATCGGGGGCCCCATGCTGCTGCTGCTGCTGGGCAGGGTCCCAGGGAAACTGATGGAAAGCGGGAGAGAGATAGGGCTTAGCAGTGAGACTGGGCCAACTGTAGGACTTCATCCGGGTGGGCCTTGCAGACCTCCTCAGGAGACCCAGGTCTTAACCTGTTCCTTACTGTTCCATTGCTAAGCCGTATCCGACTCTTTGCAACCCCATGGACTGCAGAGTGCCAAGCTTCCCTGTCCTTCACTCTTTCCTGGAGTTTGTGCAAACTCATGTCTATAGCGTCAGTGATGCTTTCCAACCATCTCATCCCCTTTGTTGCCCCCTATGTTTTATGGGGCTTTTGTCTGTTTGTTCACATTGCCTTAACCCACTTTTTTTTTTTTGTTTATGCAACTTTATTGAAGAAAAATAAATCAATTGCTACCAGAGCTATTACTTGATTACTCATCCATTGACAACCTGCATCATTTATTCTGTGCTATATTAAACAGTGTATTGGAAGACAGATTAAGTAATAACTCCAAGCCTCCTAACAATTCAAATGAAAATTGCAAAATATTGGAGGTTCTATTTTGAAATACAAAGGGTGTTTGACTTCCAATTTCCATTCTCTGTGGAACAAGAACAGGTCATTCTTTTATTGATATGGATAAATTACATCACGTTTTCTGTTCTGCTGATGCTATGAATTCAATACAAGTTCTCCAGCCACATCAGTTATGAGCATAATGTATATCACTTAGCCTCAAATCTCTAACAGTGGAAGGCTTAAACATGCATGGAAGCTGCTAGAAAAGCGCTGCTTCCTTTGACGTGACAGCCCAGCATCCATCGCCTTTCCTCTCAGATGATTCTTCAGCTTGTTAGAGCAGTGAGGAATGGTTTTAGTCTCATAAGCAAGTTAGAGTGAAGCCACTGGCCACATAATTCACGTGCTCCATTTTTTAAAAAATTCTGAACCTTGGGCAACTGTTCTTTTGCAACTACTTTACAGTTTCTAAAGGCAGTTATTGTCCAAAGCTGGAAGAACTAAGTCTTCTCAGATGAGCATGTGCATGAATGGAAGGTGGTAACCAAAAGCAAAATTAAAACGATGAGGTCTGATAGGGGAGCTGCCAAATAAGGAAAGCAAAAAAGGAACAGTATAAATTTATTCCAGCTATAATGCAGGTTATTCTGACTTCAAGGCAGCATCACATGGCATACATCTGAGTCCATTCCAGAGCTATTCTGTTGTACTCTGTCTGTTTTATAGATCTGTGCAATCTCCGGCAGTAGGTGGTCACCTGGGTTTGGATCACATGGCAGTGAAGAGAGGGATAAAAGAACTTTAGAAATAGCTGAAGCTGAGACCCCTGTGATCGTAGAATACCAAGACAAATGCTGCCGTTACTGTTAATACTTGGAGGATAAATTCTTTACAAATTCTTATCGTAAATGCAACCTTAGGTGGTTTGAAGGGGTAGTCGCAGGGAAATGAATCGTCAGAAACAATACTCCAGCTTGATACAGGCTGTCATTTGGCCCCATGATTGTAGCTTCCCACGAAACGTAACATCCCCCACCGGACCTGCAGAACATTGTGCTGGAAGGTCATGGGTCAAATCACTGGGCTCCTGATTAATCTGTTTCAGCGCCATAGTCTGCGCTTGCTGCCCGGCTCCTCGCTATCTCAGCGTGCGCTCAAGGTCCAGCCAAAACCCTTGATTATCCTGGCGGCTCTGAGGGTGGTCTCTTGGTCTCACACCAGCTCTGCCAGACACAGGCCTTCCTCACGCTGGGGCCTCAGCCTCCGGCTCACATGGCAGCTTGACCTGCAATTTATAAATTGAGTATGTATCAAGTGACTTTTCTGGGGTGTGGGGGGCCCTCAGTTTCCTCATCATGATTTAAGGAGTTTGGTTTAGATGACCACTTAGATCCCTTCTAGCTGAGCTTTAAATCCATCTATCTCATCTCTTTGGTCTCTCATTTGTGTGATTAAGTTGTTCTTCCTAAAGCTAAATTTACCAAGCTTATGTATCTCTCCCTCAGCTCAATATAGGCACGAAGTTTGGTGAAACCCTAGGTAATTACAGTTTAAAGGAGTGATGCTCTTCATTACTCACTTCAGCATGGAAGCTCGTGGTGATGCTAAGGGGGGACACAGCAGTAGTAGAATTACAAGTTAGCTGTGCACGCGGGTGAAACCAAATTACATGCCAGTGAGCCACGGGGCTCATAAAACGTTATTACTGCAGCGTGTGCTAATTCTTGTTCTTTGGCTCTCCTGACTGCAGTGAACTCTGACCCCGGGGCATGCTGTGACTGGTCACCTCTTTTCTCAGCTGCCTCAGCCCCGTTTCTTGTTCTGCCAAAATTGTGTTGTCTCGTAGCCAGGCCAGCGTCCCCACCCCCGCCCCCAGTCTCTTGTGCTCCGTTTTGATCGCACTCTCTTCAGGGCCTTTGCTGCAGAATCCATCTTGGATTCGCCCTATTACAAAGCTATCTTTTTCTACAGTCAGTGGGCTTTGCTTCCCACCTCTCTTTAGACTTAAGTCTCATCTGTTTCATGTTCCTTGATAAAACTGGAAGAAATTTCCACTTGCCAGAAGTGTCCTGAAAACTACCTGTTTGCAAAAAACTTCTTGGTAGCTTTTGCTTTCAGGTTTTGATTATACGTCGGAAGGAGGGATCCTCCAGACTCGCAAGGCAGATCGTCTCACAGGGTCGATTTTTTTCCTTCCCTTCTGCCCTGTTCTGCTCCCCCTCTCATCCCCTCCCCTTTGCCCAGAAAGGACACAAAACAGGTTTCGCAAAGGAATACAGCGTGACTAGAGCCATCAAACTAGAATTTTGTGATTACAGAAATAAAGGGGGAAGTCAGGAATGGGGTTCAGTTGAAATCAAATGGTACCAGGTCCTTCCTGGACATTTGTTAAAGGCAAGACACAGCTTGGCTCTAATCAGGAGCAAATACCTAAGGGGAAAGCTGATCCACTGGAACCCGAGGACACGCGCAAGTGGCTCCAAGGTGAAGGGTGGCGTTTCTCGGGCTGAGAATTCAGAGGAATTTCTGCCATGAGTCCCCACGAAGGCGCCCTGTGGCGTTCACAGTGGTATCTTTATAAAAAGCAGCTACACACAAAATATTTTAAAGATCTGTACTTTGGGACTTACATCGTACCAAAACCAACTCAGAAAAATCAACTTCAGAGGGCGGCCCTGATGTGCTGTGCAGCGCCGGACTTCCCAAGCTGGGGAGCGGCAAGTGTTCTGTGGCTCATTAGTTACAGGAAATGTTGGGGGACGGGGTACAAGCCAAAGTAATTTGAATTTGAAAACTCTCTCTGAAGATTGGGAATGCACATTAGAATATAAGGACTCTGGATAGTCCTTCAGTAAGGAAAGGGTCTCACCTTTGTTTACCCACTTTCTCCCCAAACATGTTAAATGTGGAACTGGCTTTTATTTTTTCATTGTGTTTTTTTTGTCTTTCAGCTCATTACTTGGGCGACTTTATTCTGTTTAAGGAACAGATTAGAGGTTAATAAAATTAATTGGATGAATCAAACACAAATGTTTATCTTACTTTCTTAATACATTTTCTTACTGTCTTAATGTACTAGAAGTTACACTGGCTTCTAGACCGTTATAAAATCATGGTGGAAATTAAGTGAAATTGAATTAAATCTCACTAAGGATTTCAATGACATTTTACTTTGCGTCAGAAAAAAAAAAGCTTTTCCTTACAGAGTACAGGAAAATGTCCATTTTGATATTTTAAAAATTACTACTTAAAATACCATTGACATCATTTTAACCATACTCACTTATACCTTTTCAAATACACTGAGTATTAATTTAGAAAAACTCCTGCTGGTTGAGGTTTTTTGAGCAACGTTTTTTTTTTTAACGGAACTAGTGAATCATTTTAGGGATACACCATAATTAAACATAAAAGACAAACATTTCTTAGCTGTGTACCAGACACTTTCTAATCTCTAAGTAGAAATGAATAATTAACAATACGTCCTACCTTCGGTCCGGTCCTTTTTCAGCGGAAAGAGACAGGAAATTAAGGATGTTTGAAGGAACACTGCGGCAAGCCTTCTGGCTCTCTTACTGGATGTATAAAATCCTCCGCAGGACTATTTTTTCCCCAAGCAAACAAACAAGCATCAGTGAATGACGCATGTATGAGCCGCAGGTTCTCCCCCAAGTATTTTCCCGGCAGCACTTTGCAGCAGGTGGTTCTTTCCCATTCTCAATGCATTCCCTTTTCTTTAGTTAAACAGACTTGCTATTTTGGGATCATTGTTTATCTGCGGTATAAAGCCGATTCTAGCCTATCGTCATGTTTAGAACCCACAGGACAATTAAATTCTCCTTCTGAGAAAATTACTAGACACAGAGAATAAATCTTCCTTTATGAGGNTCTTTTGGGATCGTTGTTTATCTGCGGTATAAAGCCGATTCTAGCCTATCATCATGTTTAGAACCCACAGGACAATTAAATTCTCCTTCTGAGAAAATTACTAGACACAGAGAATGAATCCTCCTTTACGAGGCAGACTTTTCTGGTTAGGAGAAGTTCTTCACATTGGGCATTTTTAAAGGGTTATATGTAATATAAGATAATATTTTATAGAGATAGATTAGATATTAGTTGAAACTGATCAGTCTAGTGAGAGATATACAGTACTCCTCTTTTAAAAGTTATACACAGTACAACATATCACAACTGGAAGGGTCTTACCCCGTAATTTTACAGCTTCAGAGACTGAGAGTTAGAGATGGGAAGGGATTTTCCCATGGTCACATACAAGTTACTGGAAAAAGTTAGAACACATTCTGGAGTTTCTAATTCCTAGTTTTTCTCATAACAATATGCTGATAGTTCATAGAAATCTTTATAGAGAAGTCACATATTTTTTTTTTCTCTTGATCAAATAGGTTTATAAAAACATGAGGTCATGGAGTTTATAAATGTTTATTAAGCACTGACTATATTTGTAAATAACATGGTAGCAACAGCTTGAGTCCGAATCTCCTAAAATGTGAAGAGATGCTGGTGCTTGGGGAAGCTCACCCACACTCAGGACATGTAGTGGACTGAGAAAATACGTACAGTGTATTCCCATCACACTGACAGTCCTTGTCCTCCTATTCTTTGCCGCCCACCCCCATCTATATGCCAGTGACGCTGAAGTACGCGTCTCTAGTCCGGATCTCCGTCCTGAAGTCTATCATCAGCAGTCCAGAGGAAACAGGACATCTCTTAACTTCTTCAAAGTCTTAAGCTTAACATGGTGAGATCTGAGCTCATCATCTTGAGCCCTGAATTCTTATCTCAGGAGTGCCCTCACCAACTCTTCCCAACCTGAAAATCTGGGCATCACCCTGAGTGCCTCCCTCTCCCCCCAACTTTCACTTCAAATTGGTCACCAACCTTTTGCATCCGAGACCTTCTCTGCATCTGCCCTGCAGAGCTTTAGCTCAGATTTTCACCGTTTCCTGTGTCACAACAGCCTCCTAATTTCCCACAAATTTCCTGCACCTCCTGTCACCATCTGCCAGACCAGTAGCCAATCTATTCTACTGTTTTGGCAACAAGAAATGTCCTGTTTCCTGTTGGGTTTCCATAAGGGTTCCTATAAGACCCTTTCAAATTCCGTATAATCTAGTAGTTACCACAGACCTTTGCTTGGGGAACTGGCTGATGCTACAGGCGGGTTACTCGATGTAACCTGCTGGTTGAGCTCACTACTCTTAATACCCTTCCTGAGCCTCCTCTCTGTTTCATCAAATTCCACGGGAAAGTGGGAAGGGGAGCATGGCAGGCAGAGACTGGCCCTTCTGGACATGTAATCAAATAGGTTTTAATTCTTTTCAAGAAATGCATGAGTAATCTCATCACTTACTCAGGAACAATATTCATAGCTTGATACAGATATGAAAATATAGATATGGCATTATCTACTGTGTTCCCCTTTTAAAAATGTTTATTTAGATCTAAGAAAAGAGTGAAGTTAGCAATGTACATAAACATCAAACAGATTAACAGGCAAAGATTTATAAACATGAGTTCGTGTTGGAGTCCCTGGGAGGAGTTCTAGAAAGCATGGGTCTAGAGTATGTGTGTACATGCCTGGGCTTGCACTCATGTGACCCCATGAGATTGTCTCACTGTCTCCCCCATTTATGACAGACATGGTTTTGAGACATGGCTTTATAAATGTCAGCTGCAACTGACACCTCTGGCTTCTGAAAAGCGGCACACGTNGCGTGTGTGTATGTCCCTGGGCTTGCACTCATGTGACCCCATGAGATTGTCTCACTGTCTCCCCCATTTATGACAAACATGGTTTTGAGACATGGCTTCATAAATGTCAGCTGCAACTGACACCTCTGGCTTCTGAAAAGAAGCACACGTGCTTTCTGGAGATGGTACGGGGATTAGCTGCTCACGCTGCCCTCTTCTCTGTAATTTTCCTCACAGGCTCAGCAATTCCACCTTTTTATAATTTCTTTAGCCACTGTTTAAGAAATTGCATGCCTTCTTTTTACCTCAAAAAAGCTGAAGAGTCTAATTTATGACGCCTGCTCTGGCTAGGCAACCATACAGACCACAGACACTTCATAACCCGGCCTTATGAGACAAGCACCTGGGATTAAAAGGGGCGCGTGTGTTTTGATCCATGGATTCTGAACCTTTCCAGCCCAGTGCACTCTGGTGAATAATCTGTATGCCCAGTCAAAAAAAATGAGTCCTAAAAAAATTCACTGCATCTACTTAGTTACACTACACGAATTTCTCCGTTTTCTTTCATTTCTCTCTCCATTTCTAGAGTATTCTAGTTGATATACCTTGGAAGGTCCTTAACACTCACATTAACTTATGTAAAAGAAAGTACATAGGCTGATATAGGGAACTATACAAAAGCAAAATAGTCCTGCAAATTCCTAGGATTTTCAGAATTTGACAAGGATGCACAATCCTATATCTTCATTTTATAGATACAAAAACGTTTTGTATCAGGCAGACAATTCAGACTTAGGTTACAAAGTCAATAAGTAGTCAAATTGATATTAGAATTCAAGATTGGGCTTCCCAGATGACTCCAGTGGTCAACAACAACAACAAAAATAAAAACCCCACCTGTCAATGTAGGAAACAGAAGGCTGCCGGCTCAGTCCCTGGGTCAGGAAGATCCCCTTGAGGAGGGCATGGCAGCCCACTCCAGTGTTCTTGCCTGGAGAATCCCATGGACACAGGAGCCTGGTGGGCTACAGTCCACGGGCCACAAAGAGTCAGACATGGCTGAAGTCACTCAGTACTCATGCTCTAAGACTGCTGTTTCATGGAGGGCACGGGAAACAGGAGCGGTCATAGGAGCGGTTGCCTTCAGGCTACATGCTCTGAGCCAGCAGTTCCCAAGCCCATGTCACTAAACCACCTTTTTAGGATTAAGCATGTTGGAACGAAGAAAAACGCTCCTATACAGGTCTGAAAATACATATAAACACAGAAGATGATGATTATTTAGGGTGATTTGGAAAGCTTTTATCCCAAACTTCTGTTAGCTTGCCCCCTTGCTTGCCACTTCCAGCTAGAGAAATTACACCACCAGGCCTCACTAGCGGAAGTAGGCTCCATATGGCTACACCACTGTATCACAAGACTGGAGAGCCCCTTCCTGCTTTGTTACCTCTCTCCTTCTCTCTCTTTTCCTTCCTTCTTCCAGCCTTTCTTTTCATCTCATTGCATTTTTCTTTTCTTTCTTCATATATTTATCTGTGTCTGTCTTGTACCAGGCACTGTAACAGTTATCACATACAGAAAGATTAGAAACTCATTGTCTTAATCAGTAAGGAGTTCAAAGTCCAGTGGAAAGACAGATCTATACAAGCACGTCTACAAGGGCAATGCAGTGTCGTAAGTGCTGAAATATGGCTCTATCCACAGCATTATGGGAAGCCAGGGGAGGGAAAGCCGAATGACGGAGCTGGGTTGAAAGGAAGAGAGAGGGTGGAAAGGGCCAAGACAGACTCGCAGGACTTCAAGAGACGGGGCTGTGTTCACATGGTCTACAACAAGAAGCTCCTCATTTCATTTCATTTACGAGCATGTGCTGAGGATTCTTCTAGCTGTTGGAGACTAAAGTAACTGATCCTGTAAATTTGCCTAGAATTTCCCTGGTGTTCAAACTGAAAGACTCACATCTCAGGCTGTTTCTCAGTTCTGAGTAAGGGTGCATTTGAGGGGCTTGTGAGATATCCAGTGAGAGGGGTCNTGGAGACTAAAGTAACTGATCCTGTAAATTTGCCTAGAATTTCCCTGGTGTTCAAACTGAAAGACTCACATCTCAGGCTGTTTCTCAGTTCTGAGTAAGGGTGCATTTGAGGGGCTTGTGAGATATCCAGTGAGAGGGGTCAAGCAGAGAGTTAACATACATGTTCAGAATGCAGGAGGGAGCAGGGGGCCGGTGGTCAGCAGAGAGATGANCTTTTTAATAGATAAATCTTAAGCATTATTTTCAATAGCTTGCTTTTACATAATCAGAAATCTAGATATAAGAAAAATATTAAATGTGCAAAATGCTTTTTATATGTACATCAAAAAATACAAAGGAAGAATAGCTTTATACTTATATAAAAAGCTATTGAGGGGAAAAAGTCTTCCATGTCAGAAAATCTGGTGAGATTAGAGCTTTTGCTTGAGGAATTGTAAACAAACTTTTTAAAATGCTGAGAGTTTTCTCAGTTCTTTCCAACTAAGACACTCTCGAACACATCAAGTCCTGCTTTGAAGTAAACCTGAGCTGCATTAATGCTGTTCAACACCTCTGACAGGGCTTCTTGAAGGGTCTCATTTGATGCAAGTGACTTGCAGTGCTCCCAAGCTTCCAGGAGTATTGAAAACCGGCTTGTCTTCCCATCAAGGTGGTACAGGATATTTCTGAAAACAAACAGACAAACAAAACACAAATAACAGAATGAGTAAATGTTTCAGGCACCATGCTATTTTGTATCAAACACTGTAAAAAATATTTTTAAGAAACACTGATGTTTTAAATAAATGAAATAATTATAAGAATATAATATTATCATTTTGAGGCCACTATTAAATGAGTGGATTTAGACATTGATCATCAAAAGTTCCCTCTAGTGATGAGAGATATAGAGCTAGACAGTATGTACCTCCTGATGGAAGTACACAATATGATCAATGAAATAAACTATTTTTTGCTAAAAATGAAAAAAAAAAAAAAAAACAACAACCCTGAATCTGATGAAGCTTCTAAATCTAATTGTTCATAAACACAAGGGACAGAAAATATAAAAATAATACTGCAGTGTGTCATCAGCAAAATACTGTGAGAAATTCTGTAGGACAAATGGCCCAGTTTATTCAATGACCAAATTATAACAAGAAATGGGTGATAGAGGAACTGCTAGACAAGGGTTTCTCAGCCTTCCACTATTGACATTTGTTGGGGACAGGGCTGAGGTAGATAATTCTTTATTGTGGCAGCGGTCCTGTGCACTGAAGGATATTTAGCAGTATCCCTGACCTCTACCCACTGGGTACTAGTAACACCCTTCCTGCAGTTGTCCCAGTCAGTTTGAACTACTATACCAGATACCATCTACTGGGTGGCTTAAACAAGAAGGATTTATTTTTCACAGTTTTGAAAGCTAATCCCAAGATCAGCACGCCAGTATAAACAGGTTCTTCGTGAGGGGCCTCTTCCTGTTATAGTCTTCCATGGCGTATTGCATGCACACAGAGGGATCCCATGTCTTCTCTTCTTTTTGTAAGGGCTTTAATCCCATAATGAGGGCCCCACCTGTATAACCAAACCTAAGCTGACTTACTCCCCAAAGGCCCATCTCCAAAATATAGTCCCATTGAGGTTAGGGTTTTAAAGCATGTCTTTATATTGGGAGAATACATTCAGTTCATAGCTGTTGTACAAACCAAAAATGTCTCCAGACTGCCAAAATTGTCCCTTACAAGACAAAAGTGCACCCAGTTGAAAGCTGCTGCTTTAGATTAAAAGAAACATCAACCTATGTAGTAAATACAGATTTTCTAGGTCTTTATTCAAATAGTTTTAAAAATGAGAAGTAGTATAAAATTGAATACTAATTAAGGATTTGTTACTATTAAGATACAATATTTTAGATATGATAAGGGTATTATCAGTATGTTTTCAAAGTGTTCTTAAATTCTAGAAATACATACAGTAATATTTGTGAATGAAAAGTTACTATATTTAAAATTTGCTTCTAAATATTTGGAAGGAAAAAAGGAGAGTGGAGCTATGGACATCACAGATAGAATAAGATTGACCATTAGCTAATAATTATTGAATTGTGTAATGTATTCATTATCCTGTTCTCTTTCTTTGTATGTGTTTGACATTTAGAATATCTTCTCATAAGTGTAGAGTATGTAATATGATGGTGCTCTAAAATTTATCCAAATATCTGAGAAAGAGGTATTTGGCCTTGGGCAAGCCTAAAGAGATTCCTTTTATTAGTTGATAAGTAGAAAGAGATGCATTTTGGTAGAAAGGAATGGATTATTGCATCATTTGACTTATTTCCAACCCAAACTATCTGAGCTAGCTGAAATTCCATGCTCTAATAAGAGAGGCAAATATATAAATAATTTTAAAAGGTCATTAATTGCCATGCTAGAAATGTAAAGTCTAGTGACAACAGATGAAGGTTTGCCACTGGCAAAGTTTATCATGGAGAATATTTCTTCTTGAAGGATGACAGGAACTACCAGCTATAAGGGCAAAAGAAAGGAAATAAGCTAGAAAGTGGATACAACACCCTAGGCAGGAGGAATTAGCATATTCAGAGGTATGGATTTATAAAACTGGCACTGGATCAGTGCCAGTGCTGCTGTATGATCAGAGCACAAGGCCAGGGTGGGCAGCTATAGAAGAATTGGGAGAGCAAGCCACTGGCCACATCATACCAGGCCTTCCATATCAAGGTAAGGTTATACTTTTTCTTATGGGCAGTAGGAAGCTAATAAAAGCTTTTAAGAAAGAAAGAAAGATTATTTGACTTTATTTTGGTATAGTTACTTTGGTTGTAATACAAAACCCAGAGATGAGAAGTGAACAAAGATGTAAGTGATGCTAGTGGTAAAGAATCCACCTGCCAGTGAAGGAGACACAAGGGATACAGGTTCCATCCCTGGGTCAGAAAGATCCCCTGGGGGAGGATATGGCAACCCACTCCAGTATTGTTGCCTGAGAAATTCCACGGTCAGAGAAGCCAGGTGGACTACAGGCTATGGGGTCGCAACGAGTCAGACATGACTGATCAAATGGAGCAAGGATATAGAGAAAAGTTTGAGAAGATGGAGCAAGGGCCACAGCATAAGATTTAGTTAATTTATAATTATCCCTAGTACTGACTTAGTGGAGAAGGGATAGGCTACTCACTCCAGTATTCTTGGGTGTCCCTTGTGGCTCAGCAGGTAAAGAATCCTCCTGCAATATAGGAGACCTGGGTTCAGTCTCTAGGTTGGGAAGAGCCCCTGGAGAAGGGAAAGGCTACCCACTCCAGTATTCTGGCCTGGAGAATTCCATGGACTGTATAGTCCATGGGGTCACAAAGAGTCAGACATGACTGAATGACTTTCACTCACTAGCACTGACCTCAGTTTTAAATAAATTCTGGATCATTGTTTCCTAGTCAATCAAGACTCCACTACTTGAGCCTCTCCTGAACTTCAGTGATGAAGCCTGTAATGTCAGTGTAAATTACATCAATTAGGTTATTTTGCATTCTTGTGTACTCTGGTGGTGAATGGACATTGAAATCTGCTTAATCAATCATGACAGAACCCTGCAAGTTATCGCTTTTCCTAAGTATCCAACTGGTCTTTGAAGATGCTCATTCTTCCATCTTTTTCATGTCTTTTTGTCTCTGTTATTGGGCCCTGATCCCAATATTTTCAAGGATTATGATATAATTGCTTTACATGTTTGGGTTGAGAAATATGTCACTTTATTAAGTCTACATATATTACTTTATCAAGACCAACCTAGACAGCATATTAAAAAACAGAGACATTACTTTGCCAACAAAGGTCTGTCTAGTCAAAGATATGGTTTTTCCAGTAGTCATGTATGGATATGAGAGTTGAACTATAAAGAAAGCTGAACACTGAAGAATTGATGCTTTTGAACTGTGGTGTTGGAGAAGACTCTTGAGAGCCCCTTGGACTGCAAGAGATCAAACTAGTCAGTCTTAAAGGAAATCAGTCCTGAATATTCATTGGAAGGACTGATGCTGAAGCTGAGACTCCAATACTTTGGCCACCTGATGTGAAAAGTTGACTCTTTCACTCTCTCTTTCCCCCTCATCAAGAGGCTCTTTAGTTCCTCTTCACTTTCTGCCATTAGAGTGGTATCATCTGCATTTCAGAGGTATGCAGATGATACCACTTTGTATTAAGGAAATTTGTAGTCATAAAACTTTGTATTAAGGAACATATATTCTCTCTAGATATGGGAGGGAAAAAAAAATCTTCCAAATGGAGAGGCAAATTGGTCATGAACAATGCTTTAGCTATAAGCTAAAAATGTTGGTTCAGTTTACAAGGAGAATATTCCTTGAAACAGAGATTTCCGTCTCGCTATTTCCACAAACTTTATAAAACTAAAGAACTTTTCAGAAGAAGCCACTGTGCTGTGTTAAAATAATCACGTAAGAACATGTATATACATAGACATATGTATACATGTGTTTTATGTATAAAGGTTTTTACTATATAAAACTGACAAAATAATGAAAATTAGCAAAACACCTAATGGAGGTTTCTCTAAATATTAGTTTTCTATTGTTAAATTGGTGGGGTGGATGGCAAAAAAACCCCTGCTAATACAGAGAAACCTTGATGCAACCATGGAATTTTTCCAGATGAAGATGAAGCTGCTTCAGATAGTCATATGTATTCTCCTACATGACAGAGGCTATACACAAGTCACATTTTCATGTTAACATAATCCTTAATTGCCATAAAAAAAAGGAGTAAGTTTTAGTGTTAGGATACCTATCAAACATTTTTAAATTCACAGTAAACTATTAGATAGATNCATGGAGAGAGGAGCCTGGTGAGCTGCAGTTCAGAGGATCACAACTTAGCAACTGAGCACACGTGAGTAAACACACACACACACACAGGCCAGAAGGAGCCCTCTTCCTGGGAATTTGAATACTGGGACAAAGAGAGTGAAATGATTGGACTGTGACTTCAGATATGGTGCCCACTTCATGTAACAAGTTCCCCTTCCTGGCCTCTGGAAGTGCCCATCTCCAAGCTTCCTGTTGACTCCATGAGCAGCCTATTACCTTCTAAGAAGCTCAGTTTTCCTTAAGCTGGCCAAGTTGATGTGAGGGTAGGCTATGCTGCTGTAATAAATAATCTAAAATCCCAGTAGCAGGACTTCCCTGGTGCGTCCAATGGTTAAGACTCTGCGCTCCCACTGTAGGGGCTGCAGATTCAATCCCTGTTCGAGGAACTAAGATCCTGCCTGCCACACAGTGCAGTCAAAAATCAATAAAATCTCCGTAGCTTATCACATGTTCATGTCATGATCAGTGATTTGACAGGAGGGCTCCATTTCACATAGTCATTCAGGGTCCCAGACCTTTTGCGTCTTGGGGTTCAACCCACCTTTAGGAACTTGGAGTCCTTCAGATCCTCTGCATCTGCTGGCGAAAAGGCATAGAAAGTAGAGGATTCCACTGGAGGTACTTTAGAAGAAAGACCTGGGAGTGTCACATATCACTTCTGACCCAGAGTCTATTGGCCAGAACTTAGTCATATGGCCAATTACTAAGAGAAACTAAGAAATGTAGTCTAGCTGTGTGCCAGCGTGAACAAAGAAACTGTGCTTGCCACCATCACTTTCTACCAAATAAAGTATATCTTGACTGGGACCTCCCTGGTGGTCCAGGGGTTAAGAATCCACCTGTCAATGCAGGGGACACGGGGTTCAATCCCTGGTCCAGGAAGATTCCACATGTCACAAAGCAACTAAGCCCATAGGCCACAACAACTGAAGACTGTGTGCTCTAGAGCCCATGTTCTGCAACGAGAGAAGCCACTGCAATGAGAAGCCTGTGCACTGCAACTAGAGAGTAGCCCCCGCTTGCCGCGACTAGAGAAAGCCCACACGCAGCAACAAATAAATATTTTTTTAAGATTTTTCAAAATATATCTTGACTGATATACTCACTCGCTGTATTTTTAGCCCCTGGCCCCATGCCTGACACAGAGTGTGCACTCAATAAGTATTTATTGAATGGAGAAAAAATGAAATGATATTTTATATTATTTAGTCTTCACAGTAACCCTGATAAGACTCAGAATAGTTAAGTAATTGGCTGAAGGTCACTCAGCTAGTATGTGGCAAAGCCACAATTCAAAGCCAGTGTATCTTCCATTGTTCCATGCTGCCATCCAAAAGTTCCGTCTGTGTGCAGAGCCCTAAGCCATCTAAACCAGTACCTGGCCTGGAGGAGTTCACATAAAAAGAGAAAAGCTAAGAGCAGCCCAAGTTTGCCAAGATTTAAAGACCAGTTCCCTGGAAATTTCCTTGATAGCTCAGTTGGTAAAGAATCTGCCTGCAATACAGGAGACCCCAGTTTGATTCCTGGGTCGGGAAGAGTCACTGGAGAAAGGATAGGCTACCCACTCCAGTATTCTTGGGCTTCCCTTTCGGCTCAGCTGGTTAAGAATCCACCTGCAATGCGCGAGACCTGGGTTTGATTCCTGGGTTGGGAAGATCCTCTGGAGAAGGAAAAGGCTACCCACTCCAGTATTCTGGCCTGGAGAATTCCATGGACTGTATAGTTCATGGGGTCGCAGTGTAAGACACAGCTGAGTGACTTTCACTTTCAAAGACTCATTCAGGATAGCAACAAATGCAGTGGTACACACTTTAGTGCCAAATGCACAGCACAGATAAGTGTGGAGGGCTGAGGGATGCACTTTGGGCTAGAACCAATGGCCTGGGGAATCCTCAGGGACAAAGCAGAGCTCAAACATCAGGAGAAGCTATGTGCTCACAAATTCTCCCAGGGACACTTTAGGATCAGGCTCTGGTCAATCACTCACTGCATTGCAATGGATCTGACAGCAGACAGACAGTGTGGGCCTTAAGTCTCAGCCTAGCTGCCTACCTGCCACACTGTTCATCATGAGCTGCAGTTCTCAAGATGGTTTTAGTTTGTATGAGAGAAAGCAATTCAAACTGGCTTTAAGAAAACAGTGATGTATTCTGATTCACATATATTCTTAAAAGTTTAGGTGCAGGTGACCAGGCATAGCCTGATCCAGGGGCTCCTCCCACATCCTTGGTTTCTCTTGTTGTTGTTCAGTTGCTCAACCATGCCCAACTCTTTGTGACCCCATGGACTGCAGCACATCAGGCTTCTCTGTCCTTCGCTGTCTCCCAGAGTTTTTTCAAACTCATGTCCATTGAGTTGATGATACCATCCAATCATCTTGCCCTCTTCTCCTCTTGCCTTCAGTCTTTCCCAGCATGAGGGTCTCTTCCAGTGACTCAGCTCTTTGCATCAGGTGGCCAAATATTGGAGCTTCAGCTTCAGCATTAGTCTTTCCAATGAATATTCAAGGTTGATTTCTTTTAGGATTGACTGATTTGATCTCCATGGTGTCCAAGAGACTATCAAAAAGTCTTCTCCAGCACTACAATTGAAAAGCATCAACTATCTTTCTATTACTTCACTTTTGCTTTGCACTTGGCCAGGGTCTCCTCTAGTTGTGGACCCTGATTGCTCCAGACTATTATCCTCTCAGGAATAATTCTAAAGGAAAGAAAGATTTTCCTCCTGAATTGTTCTGGGAAGAGTCTGAGGGCTTATTCTAGATTGGCTAGGCTTGGGCCATCACTCTTGAGCTGTATGAAGTCAGATTTAAGTTCTAGATAGTACACAGGCTTCACACGCTGACCATATCTGTACTCTGTCACCCGTCTATTTTCAGACATTGATGACTTCAATTGAGGAAGGGTGCAGAAGGAAGGGGCTCGAAAAAGGACTTGCCCTCTCATAAAGGGAGACAGACCTCAGGCTGGGTCCTCTCCCCAGAGCAGTCAGGAACCTGCCTGACATATCATGACACACCCTAGAGAAGACCCTATTAGAAATGCTTGGATTTTCCTCAGATACTCACTGAATGGGCCCTCTGTTTCCCAGAAAGAAGGCCAAGGAGGTGTGGTGGGTCCCAAGGTTGACAGTAGTATGTGGACTGTCTCCACCCTTCAGCCTGCTTGAAGAACCAGGATTGTCCACTCATCACTGCTGAGCAGCACTTACTTACCCATGTGACTCCCTGTGAAACATAGAGCCCAGTGTCGGGAACACCAGAGTACAGAACAGCTGACTGGGTCTGGGCTGATGGAAGGTGGTTAGGAATTCTCTTGTATCCGCATGGCCCAGAATTTAAGACACTGTCACTGCCTCGGGACTAGCTGCAACAACAAAGAGAAGCTCATTTGTGCTAACTTAAGGGAAGCGATAGTATGTGCATTAGAAGTGCTTTCAGCAGCAGGATACAAAGACATTTTTCTTGCTTAATAGTAAATAAGTGATGCTATGTAGACTCAGCTGCTCCTTGGCGCCACAGCATCTCTGATTCTCTTAGATTTGCCTTCACAGTGGTAAGATGGCTGCTGCAGCTCCAGGTATTGTGCTCACATTCTAAGTAAGAAGCAGAGGGAAAAAGATGGTGGTGGCAGCCACATCTGCCCCTCCCCTCTTTTTTTTTTTTAATAAAGTTAAAGCCTTCCTGTAAACCTTGAACAGCCTTCTGCTCTCATCCTATTGATGAGAACTGAGAAATACAACTTACTTAAGCTGTAAGAGAGGCTGGGAGAGAAAACATTTAGCCTTTCTAGACTGTATAGTGGCAATAGCAAGAGAGAAGGAGATGAGAAATGCCAAATAGTGTCAACCACAGGAAATTTTACTGAACATGTGGCAGGATAATATTTGGAGATATTCACCTCCTGTTTTGTTTTTTTTTTCTGTCCCTTGATATTTTCTTTTTTCTTTCCTGCCGTCAAGTCAAAGCCTGTGCTTGTCACCTCAAGAGAGGAATGTGAGCAGGTAGAAAGCAGTAAAAAGCCATGAACCTGGCTTTTGTGTCCCAGTCATCTAAGTTCTAGTTGGAGAAACATAGAGGCTTGCCAACCTCAGATCAGAAATATTCCCCTGAGGTATGGGACAAAAGATAGAGAGGCAGAAGAGAAGTAATGAAAAAAAAGAGAGTTTGGGAAGTCTCTGGGGATGAGGCCCCAAACTCTACTTCCTGAAGTACCCCCAGAAAGAGATTTTGAGAAGCTCAAGGGCAGGTGGAAAGAATGAAGGCATGGGAGCAACAGAATGATCCCTGAGCCTGTAGGACAGTCCAGAAGAACTCACAGACAGAAATAAGAGAACCTGGACAAGTCAGTGGCAGATACCTGAGAGCTGATGACTGGACACACCAACATGGACAGAGGGCTTCCCGGTAAAGAACCCGCCTGCCAGTGCAGAAGACATGGGTTTGACCCCTGAGTCAGGAAGGTCCCCTGGAGAAGGAAATGACAACCCTCTCCAGTATTCTCACCTCGAAAATCCCTTGTACAGAGGAGTCTAGAGGGCTGCAGTCCACAGGGTTGCAAAAGATTCAGACACAACTTAGTGACTTAACAACAACAAGATAAACAGGACTTCAGGACAGATATCCCCCACCATTGCTGGGCATTTCAAAAACCACCCAGGAAATTAGACATTCACACACTGGCATGTAAGTGCCATTCTGGCTTGCAATAGAAATTATGCTAAGATACGGAAAATACAAAGAAAGTTCTTCATGTACCCGTGAGTAAGTACGTGGACTGAGGTCACGATCTGTGGTTGCTTCCCCCAGCATCCATTCTCCCCTTGCTCCTTAGGAATAAACCTTGGCTTTTAGCACACTTCCCAAACTCCCTTGCAGCAAGATATGATCATGTGACTAAGCAACAGCCAATAAGATGTAATCAAAACTGCTCCATGGGACTTGAAGGAAGTTGCCTTAAAAGGGAGGGACCCATCCTTTATCCCTTCCTCCTTGATGCTGCCTGGAATAAAGCAGCTGCAGCAGCCATCTTGGTCTAAGAGGTAACCTTGAAAATAGACAGTGGAAGTAAAAGTGGAGAAAAGTGAAGTAAAAGTGGCCATACCATCTTGGACTGCCCTACTCCAGGCTTATTTGACATGCATGGAAAATGAACTATATTAGTCTGCTTGAGCACCATAACAAAATTCTATAGGCTGGGTGGCTTAAACAACAAAATGTATCTTCTCACAGTTCTGGAGGCTAGAAATTTAGGATTGTCAATAAGCCTCTCTCACTGGCTTATAAACAGCTGTCTTCTCCCCTTTTTTACTTGGTGTGTTGTCCTAATCTCCTCTTCTTATAAGGACACCAGTCATTGGATTAGCCCACTCTAATGACCTCATTTTACCTTAGTTACCTCTTTAAAGACACCATCTCCAAATACAGTTGTAACAGGGAAGAACAAACCTGACTGCGTATTAGACCTGTTTCTTTTGCTTTAACCTTTGTGTTCTATAGCCTTTACTTCCAGTTAAGCATGTTGCTTACTGCCTGAAATATAGAGAACAGTCCATTCTCAACACTCTGACCTTTGAGAGTTCAACACTTTTCCACTCATACGGACATAAAAAGTTGTAGACAGAGAATAATATTTGTCTCCTTAGAGGTTTACAGGAACACCTTGAGTTGACTTATGTGGACAACTGTAAGAACAAAGGATTCTAACACCAAGAAGTTTGCAACAACCAACCATCTCCCTCCCTCACCTTGCCTTTAAAAATGCTTTGTTGGGACTTCCCTGGCAGTCTAGTAGCTAAGACTCTGTGCTTCCCTATAAACACTAACTGCTGGAGAGAATGTGGGGAAAGGGGGAGCCTCTTGCACTATTGATGGGAATGTATATTGACACAGCCACTATGGAGAAGAGTATGGAGATTTCTTTAAAAACCAGCAATCCCACTACTAGGCATATATCCTGAGAAAACCATAATTGAAAAAGACACATGAATCCCAATGGTCATTGCATTACTATGTACAAGAGCCAGGACATGGAAGCAACCTAGATGTCCATCAACAGATGAATGGATAAAGAAGCTACGGTACATTTATACAATGGAATATTACTCAACCATAAGAAGGGGCGAATTTGAGTCAGGTCTAGTGAGGTGGATGAAACTAGAGCCTATTATATAGAATGAAGTGAGTCAGAAAGAGAAAAACAAATATCATATATTAACACCTATATATGGAATCTAGGAAATGATGCTGATGAACCTATTTGCAGGGCAGGAATAAGGACTCAGAGAACAGACTTACGGACACAGCAGGGGAAAAAGCGGGTGGGATGAGCTGAGAGAGTAGCACTGAAATATATACGCTACCATTTATAAAATAGATAGCTAATGGGAAATTGCTGTAGAACACAGGGAGCTAAGCCTGGTGCTCTGTGACAGCCTAGAGGGATGGGAGGTAGGAGGGAGGTTCAAGAGCAAGGGGCCATGGGTATACTTACAGCTGCTTCATGCTGATGAATGGCAGAAACAAATACAACATCATAAAGCAATTATCCTCCAATTAAGAATAAGTAATTTTTTAAAAGGGGAAAAAAAGAGACACCATGCTTCTATTGCAGGGGACATGGGCTTGATCCCTGGTCAGGGAACTAAGATCCCACTTGCCAAGTAGCCAGGCCAAAATAAATAAATAATAAAATGATAATAAAAATAAAAATGCTTTTCTGAAAACCTTCAGGAAATTGGGGGCTTGAGGAGCACAAGCCGTCTCCTTCCTTGCATGGCCCTGCAATAAACATTTTCCTGTTCCAAACTCTGATACTTTGGCCTCACTGTGCATCAGACACAGTGACATTCTAAGGTTCTGGGGTTCAGTTCAGTTCAGTCTCTCAGTCGTGTCTGACTCTGCAACCCCATGAACTGCAGCATGCCAGGCCTCCCTGTCCATCACCAACTCCCGGAGTCCATCCAAACCCATGTCCATTGAGTCAATGATGCCTTCCAACCATCTCATCCTCTGTTGTCTCCTTTTCTTCCTGCCTTCAATCTTTCCCAGCATCAGAAGTGAAGAGAAGAAGTGAAGTCGCTCAATTGTGTCCGACTCTTTGCAACCCATGGACTGTAGCCCACCAAGCTCCTCCATCTGTGGGATTCTCCAGGCAAGAATACTGGAGTGGGTTGCCATTTCCTTCTCCAGGGGATCTTCCCAACCCAGGGATCGAACCCAGGTCTCCCACATTACAGGCAGATGCTTTAATCTCTGTGCCACCAGGGAAGCGGCATCAGGGTGTTTTCAAATGAGTCAGCTCTTCACATCATGCGGCCAAAGTATTGGAGTTTCAGCTTCAACATCNCATTGTTGAATGTTAGGCCAGAGACAGATAACCAAAGCTCAAAGCATACTTAAGAACACTGCCGTGAAGAGTTAATCTGAAGACCTATTAGAAGCCAAAATTATTGAAAGACCCAAATTAGTTTCATGAGAACCAGAGAAGATGGCATAGGTTTCAAAGGGTTTTCCCTCTTCTCTCTGGACATGGAAGATTCTAGAATGAACGGATCATTTACTCATTCTTCTGTTTTTTATATCAATACCTCCAAAACGACAGATATGTAAAATATGTAAAACACGTAGAATATAAGGCTGTGGTGATGCCCTTCCTCTCCTCAGCGCTGGGGTCATGTGACTCACTAACATGCCCCACTCAGGACCACGTTTAGCACCTCCCCATCCACAGCTGCCTCACTCATTATAACCCACTAGAAGACAGGACAGCTAAGAAAATAATGCCTGGTCCCACGTCATGACCATTTTCATTGCTACTCAGCCCAAACATTTAGCCTCCCCATTCAGTCACCGTTCAGCCATTCCTGGTTTCACCAGTTATTACTCATTAAAAACCTCCTTGATTAAACCAATCTGCCAGCTCAGACACAGAGAAGAGATTGGTGGTTGCCAGAGACAACAGGTGGGGGTGGGGAAAATGGATAAAAGTTGTCAAAAAGATTAAAACTTCCCCTGATAAGATTAATAAGTTCTGGTGATGTCATGTACAGCATGGTGACTGTTGTTAACAATACTGTATTGTATTTTTGAAAGCTGCCAAGAATAAATCTTAAAAGTTCTCATCGCAAGAAAAAAAAAATTAACTATGTGAGGTGACTGATGTTAACTTATTGCGGTGATCACTTTGCAATATATATATATATATATATNAGCTATTACTTGATTACTCATCCATTGACAACCTGCATCATTTATTCTGTGCTATATTAAACAGTGTATTGGAAGATAGATTAAGTAATAACTCCAAGCCTCCTAACAATTCAAATGAAAACTGCAAAATATTGGAGGTTCTATTTTGAAATACAAAGGGTGTTTGACTTCCAATTTCCATTCTCTGTGGAACAAGAACAGGTCATTCTTTTATTGATATGGATAAATTACATCACGTTTTCTGTTCTGCTGATGCTATGAATTCAATACAAGTTCTCCAGCCACATCAGTTATGAGCATAATGTATATCACTTAGCCTCAAATCTCTAACAGTGGAAGGCTTAAACATGCATGGAAGCTGCTAGAAAAGCGCTGCTTCCTTTGACGTGACAGCCCAGCATCCATCGCCTTTCCTCTCAGATGATTCTTCAGCTTGTTAGAGCAGTGAGGAATGGTTTTAGTCTCATAAGCAAGTTAGAGTGAAGCCACTGGCCACATAATTCACGTGCTCCATTTTTTTAAAAATTCTGAACCTTGGGCAACTGTTCTTTTGCAACTACTTTACAGTTTCTAAAAGCAGTTATTGTCCAAAGCTGGAAGAACTAAGTCTTCTCAGATGAGCATGTGCATGAATGGAAGGTGGTAACCAAAAGCAAAATTAAAACGATGAGGTCTGATAGGGGAGCTGCCAAATAAGGAAAGCAAAAAAGGAACAGTATAAATTTATTCCAGCTATAATGCAGGTTATTCTGACTTCAAGGCAGCATCACATGGCATACATCTGAGTCCATTCCAGAGCTGTTCTGTTGTACGCTGTCTGTTTTATAGATCTGTGCAATCTCCGGCAGTAGGTGGTCACCTGGGTTTGGATCACATGGCAGTGAAGAGAGGGATAAAAGAACTTTAGAAATAGTTGAAGCTGAGACCCCTGTGATCGCAGAATACCAAGACAAATGCTGCCGTTACTGTTAATACTTGGAGGATAAATTCTTTACAAATTCTTATCGTAAATGCAACCTTAGGTGGTTTGAAGGGGTAGTCGCAGGGAAATGAAACGTCAGAAACAATACTCCAGCTTGATACAGGCTGTCATTTGGCCCCATGATTGTAGCTTCCCACGAAACGTAACATCCCCCACCGGACCTGCAGAACATTGTGCTGGAAGGTCATGGGTCAAATCACTGGGCTCCTGATTAATCTGTTTCAGCGCCATAGTCTGCGCTTGCTGCCCGGCTCCTCGCTATCTCAGCGTGCGCTCAAGGTCCAGCCAAAACCCTTGATTATCCTGGCGGCTCTGAGGGTGGTCTCTTGGTCTCACACCAGCTCTGCCAGACACAGGCCTTCCTCACGCTGGGGCCTCAGCCTCCGGCTCACATGGCAGCTTGACCTGCAATTTATAAATTGAGTATGTATCAAGTGACTTTTCTGGGGTGTGGGGGGGCCCTCAGTTTCCTCATCATGATTTAAGGAGTTTGGTTTAGATGACCACTTAGATCCCTTCTAGCTGAGCTTTAAATCCATCTATCTCATCTCTGGTCTCTTGTTTGTGTGATTAAGTTGTTCTTCCTAAAGCTAAATTTACCAAGCTTATGTATCTCTCCCTCAGCTCAATATAGGCACGAAGTTTGGTGAAACCCTAGGTAATTACAGTTTAAAGGAGTGATGCTCTTCATTACTCACTTCAGCATGGAAGCTCGTGGTGATGCTAAGGGGGGACACAGCAGTAGTAGAATTACAAGTTAGCTGTGCACGCGGGTGAAACCAAATTACATGCCAGTGAGCCACGGGGCTCATAAAACGTTATTACTGCAGCGTGTGCTAATTCTTGTTCTTTGGCTCTCCTGACTGCAGTGAACTCTGACCCCGGGGCATGCTGTGACTGGTCACCTCTTTTCTCAGCTGCCTCAGCCCCGTTTCTTGTTCTGCCAAAATTGTGTTGTCTCGTAGCCAGGCCAGCGTCCCCACCCCCGCCCCCAGTCTCTTGTGCTCCGTTTTGATCGCACTCTCTTCAGGGCCTTTGCTGCAGAATCCATCTTGGATTCGCCCTATTACAAAGCTATCTTTTTCTACAGTCAGTGGGCTTTGCTTCCCACCTCTCTTTAGACTTAAGTCTCATCTGTTTCATGTTCCTTGATAAAATTGGAAGAAATTTCCACTTGCCAGAAGTGTCCTGAAAACTACCTGTTTGCAAAAAACTTCTTGGTAGCTTTTGCTTTCAGGTTTTGATTATACGTCGGAAGGAGGGATCCTCCAGACTCGCAAGGCAGATCGTCTCACAGGGTCGATTTTTTTCCTTCCCTTCTGCCCTGTTCTGCTCCCCCTCTCATCCCCTCCCCTTTGCCCAGAAAGGACACAAAACAGGTTTCGCAAAGGAATACAGCGTGACTAGAGCCATCAAACTAGAATTTTGTGATTACAGAAATAAAGGGGGAAGTCAGGAATGGGGTTCAGTTGAAATCAAATGGTACCAGGTCCTTCCTGGACATTTGTTAAAGGCAAGACACAGCTTGGCTCTAATCAGGAGCAAATACCTAAGGGGAAAGCTGATCCACTGGAACCCGAGGACACGCGCAAGTGGCTCCAAGGTGAAGGGTGGCGTTTCTAGGGCTGAGAATTCAGAGGAATTTCTGCCATGAGTCCCCACGAAGGCGCCCTGGTGGCGTTCACAGTGGTATCTTTACAAAAAGCAGCTACACACAAAATATTTTAAAGATCTGTACTTTGGGACTTACATCGTACCAAAACCAACTCAGAAAAATCAACTTCAGAGGGCGGCCCTGATGTGCTGTGCAGCGCCGGACTTCCCAAGCTGGGGAGCAGCAAGTGTTCTGTGGCTCATTAGTTACAGGAAATGTTGGGGGACGGGGTACAAGCCAAAGTAATTTGAATTTGAAAACTCTCTCTGAAGATTGGGAATGCACATTAGAATATAAGGACTCTGGATAGTCCTTCAGTAAGGAAAGGGTCTCACCTTTGTTTACCCACTTTCTCCCCAAACATGTTAAATGTGGAACTGGCTTTTATTTTTTCATTGTGTTTTTTTTGTCTTTCAGCTCATTACTTGGGCGACTTTATTCTGTTTAAGGAACAGATTAGAGGTTAATAAAATTAATTGGATGAATCAAACACAAATGTTTATCTTACTTTCTTAATACATTTTCTTACTGTCTTAATGTACTAGAAGTTACACTGGCTTCTAGACTGTTATAAAATCATGGTGGAAATTAAGTGAAATTGAATTAAATCTCACTAAGGATTTCAATGACATTTTACTTTGCGTCAGAAAAAAAAAAGCTTTTCCTTACAGAGTACAGGAAAATGTCCATTTTGATATTTTAAAAATTACTACTTAAAATACCATTGACATCATTTTAACCATACTCACTTATACCTTTTCAAATACACTGAGTATTAATTTAGAAAAACTCCTGCTGGTTGAGGTTTTTTGAGCAACGTTTTTTTTTTTTTTTAACGGAACTAGTGAATCATTTTAGGGATACACCATAATTAAACATAAAAGACAAACATTTCTTAGCTGTGTACCGGACACTTTCTAATCTCTAAGTAGAAATGAATAATTAACAATACGTCCTACCTTCGGTCCGGTCCTTTTTCAGCGTAAAGAGACAGGAAATTAAGGATGTTTGAAGGAACACTGCGGCAAGCCTTCTGGCTCTCTTACTGGATGTATAAAATCGTCCGCAGGACTATTTTTTCCCCAAGCAAACAAACGAGCATCAGTGAATGACGCGTGTATGAGCCGCAGGTTCTCCCCCAAGTATTTTCCCGGCAGCACTTTGCAGCAGGTGGTTCTTTCCCATTCTCAATGCATTCCCTTTTCTTTAGTTAAACAGACTTGCTCTTTTGGGATCGTTGTTTATCTGCGGTATAAAGCCGATTCTAGCCTATCATCATGTTTAGAACCCACAGGACAATTAAATTCTCCTTCTGAGAAAATTACTAGACACAGAGAATGAATCCTCCTTTACGAGGCAGACTTTTCTGGTTAGGAGAAGTTCTTCACATTGGGCATTTTTAAAGGGTTATATGTAATATAAGATAATATTTTATAGAGATAGATTAGATATTAGTTGAAACTGATCAGTCTAGTGAGAGATATACAGTACTCCTCTTTTAAAAGTTATACACAGTACAACATATCACAACTGGAAGGGTCTTACCCCGTAATTTCACAGCTTCAGAGACTGAGAGTTAGAGATGGGAAGGGATTTTCCCATGGTCACATACAAGTTACTGGAAAAAGTTAGAACACATTCTGGAGTTTCTAATTCCTAGTTTTTCTCATAACAATATGCTGATAGTTCATAGAAATCTTTATAGAGAAGTCACATATTTTTTTTTTCTCTTGATCAAATAGGTTTATAAAAACATGAGGTCATGGAGTTTATAAATGTTTATTAAGCACTGACTATATTTGTAAATAACATGGTAGCAACAGCTTGAGTCCGAATCTCCTAAAATGTGAAGAGATGCTGGTGCTTGGGGAAGCTCACCCACACTCAGGACACTTAGTGGATTGAGAAAATACATACAGTGTATTCCCATCACACTGACAGTCCTTAAACTCCTATTCTCTGCCGCCCACCCCCATCTATATGCCGGTGACGCTGAAGTACGAGTCTCTAGTCCGGATCTCCGTCCTGAAGTCTATCATCAGCAGTCCAGAGGAAACAGGACGTCTCTTAACCTCTTCAAGGTCTTAAGCTTAACATGGTGAGATCTGAGCTCATCATCTTGAGCCCTGAATTCTGATCTCCGGAGTGCCCTCACCAACTCTTCCCAACCTGAAAATCTGGGCATCACCCTGAGTGCCTCCCTCTCCCCCCAACTTTCACTTCAAGTCAGTCACCAGTCTTTTGCATCCGAGACCTTCTCTGCATCTGCCCTGCAGAGCTTTAGCTCAGATTTTCACCGTTTCCTGTGTCACAACAGCCTCCTAATTTCCCACAAATTTCCTGCACCTCCTGTCACCATCTGCCAGACCAGTAGCCAATCTATTCTACTGTTTTGGCAACAAGAAATGTCCTGTTTCCTGTTGGGTTTCCATAAGGGTTCCTATAAGACCCTTTCAAATTCCGTATAAGCTAGTAGTTACCACAGACCTTTGCTTGGGGAACTGGCTGATGCTACAGGCGGGTTACTCGATGTAACCTGCTGGTTGAGCTCACTACTCTTAATACCCTTCCTGAGCCTCCTCTCTGTTTCATCAAATTCCACGGGAAAGTGGGAAGGGGAGCATGGCAGGCAGAGACTGGCCCTTCTGGACATGTAATCAAATAGGTTTTAATTCTTTTCAAGAAATGCATGAGTAATCTCATCACTTACTCAGGAACAATATTCATAGCTTGATACAGATATGAAAATATAGATATGGCATTATCTACTGTGTTCCCCTTTTAAAAATGTTTATTTAGATCTAAGAAAAGAGTGAAGTTAGCAATGTACATAAACATCAAACAGATTAACAGGCAAAGATTTATAAACATGAGTTCGTGTTGGAGTCCCTGGGAGGAGTTCTAGAAAGCATGGGTCTAGAGCGTGTGTGTATGTCCCTGGGCTTGCACTCATGTGACCCCATGAGATTGTCTCACTGTCTCCCCCATTTATGACAAACATGGTTTTGAGACATGGCTTCATAAATGTCAGCTGCAACTGACACCTCTGGCTTCTGAAAAGAAGCACACGTGCTTTCTGGAGATGGTACGGGGATTAGCTGCTCACGCTGCCCTCTTCTCTGTAATTTTCCTCACAGGCTCAGCAATTCCACCTTTTTATAATTTCTTTAGCCACTGTTTAAGAAATTGCATGCCTTCTTTTTACCTCAAAAAAGCTGAAGAGTCTAATTTATGACGCCTGCTCTGGCTAGGCAACCATACAGACCACAGACACTTCATAACCCGGCCTTATGAGACAAGCACCTGGGATTAAAAGGGGCGCGTGTGTTTTGATCCATGGATTCTGAACCTTTCCAGCCCAGTGCACTCTGGTGAATAATCTGTATGCCCAGTCAAAAAAAATGAGTCCTAAAAAAATTCACTGTCTCCATCTACTTAGTTACATTACACGAATTTCTCCGTTTTCTTTCATTTCTCTCTCCGTTTCTAGAGTATTCTAGTTGATATACCTTGGAAGGTCCTTAACACTCACATTAACTTATGTAAAAGAAAGTACATAGGCTGATATAGGGAACTATACAAAAGCAAAATAGTCCTGCAAATTCCTAGGATTTTCAGAATTTGACAAGGATGCACAATCCTATATCTTCATTTTATAGATACAAAAACGTTTTGTATCAGGCAGACAATTCAGACTTAGGTTACAAAGTCAATAAGTAGTCAAATTGATATTAGAATTCAAGATTGGGCTTCCCAGATGACTCCAGTGGTCAACAACAACAACAAAAATAAAAACCCCACCTGTCAATGTAGGAAACAGAAGGCTGCCGGCTCAGTCCCTGGGTCAGGAAGATCCCCTTGAGGAGGGCATGGCAGCCCACTCCAGTGTTCTTGCCTGGAGAATCCCATGGACACAGGAGCCTGGTGGGCTACAGTCCACGGGCCACAAAGAGTCAGACATGGCTGAAGTCACTCAGTACTCATGCTCTAAGACTGCTGTTTCATGGAGGGCACGGGAAACAGGAGCGGTCATAGGAGCGGTTGCCTTCAGGCTACATGCTCTGAGCCAGCAGTTCCCAAGCCCATGTCACTAAACCACCTTTTTAGGATTAAGCATGTTGGAACGAAGAAAAACGCTCCTATACAGGTCTGAAAATACATATAAACACAGAAGATGATGATTATTTAGGGTGATTTGGAAAGCTTTTATCCCAAACTTCTGTTAGCTTGCCCCCTTGCTTGCCACTTCCAGCTAGAGAAATTACACCACCAGGCCTCACTAGCGGAAGTAGGCTCCATATGGCTACACCACTGTATCACAAGACTGGAGAGCCCCTTCCTGCTTTGTTACCTCTCTCCTTCTCTCTCTTTTCCTTCCTTCTTCCAGCCTTTCTTTTCATCTCATTGCATTTTTCTTTTCTTTCTTCATATATTTATCTGTGTCTGTCTTGTACCAGGCACTGTAACAGTTATCACATACAGAAAGATTAGAAACTCATTGTCTTAATCAGTAAGGAGTTCAAAGTCCAGTGGAAAGACAGATCTATACAAGCACGTCTACAAGGGCAATGCAGTGTCGTAAGTGCTGAAATATGGCTCTATCCACAGCATTATGGGAAGCCAGGGGAGGGAAAGCCGAATGACGGAGCTGGGTTGAAAGGAAGAGAGAGGGTGGAAAGGGCCAAGACAGACTCGCAGGACTTCAAGAGACGGGGCTGTGTTCACATGGTCTACAACAAGAAGCTCCTCATTTCATTTCATTTACGAGCATGTGCTGAGGATTCTTCTAGCTGTTGGAGACTAAAGTAACTGATCCTGTAAATTTGCCTAGAATTTCCCTGGTGTTCAAACTGAAAGACTCACATCTCAGGCTGTTTCTCAGTTCTGAGTAAGGGTGCATTTGAGGGGCTTGTGAGATATCCAGTGAGAGGGGTCAAGCAGAGAGTTAACATACATGTTCAGAATGCAGGAGGGAGCAGGGGGCTGGTGGTCAGCAGAGAGATGGTATTTAAAGCTGTGAGACTGGATAATACTGATAGTATTTTTTTTTATTTTTAATTGGGGGATAATTGCTTTGCAATATTGCCTTGGGTTCTGCCACACAACAGTATGGATCAGCCATAAATCAATCAATCTCTCTCTCTCTCTCTCTCTCTCTCTCTCTCTCTCTATATATATATATATATATATATATATATGAGCTTCCCTGGTGGCTCAGAGGTTAAAGCATCTGCCTTCAATGTGGGAGACCTGGGTTTGATCCCTGGGTTGGGAAGATCCCTTGGAGAAGGAAATGGTAACTCACTCTAGTATTCTTGGGACGGAGAAACCTGGTAGGCTACAGCCCATGGGGTCGCAAAGAGTCGGATGCTTCACTTCACTTCCCCTTTGCGCTCTGCCCCCTGCCCATCGCCCCTCTGGGTCGTCCGGAGCACCAAGCTGAGCTTTCGGTGAGACTCAGCCGCTCCCCCCTGTCTGTTTGACACACAGTGGTGTGCACACGGCTACTCTCTCCGTCTGTCCCGCCCTGTTCTTCCCCCGCTGTGTCCACAATTCCATTCTCTACATCTGCGTCTCTGTTGGGAATGGACAGCATTATTTGGTGAGACTGTGAAGTGTGGTATGAGAAGAGGATTTAACAGGAGAATTTTTTTCCTAGGGAGATACGATAGAAGTGAGGCAAATATTTGCAAGAAAATGAATGAACGGACATGCTGTGGAATTTGAGCCAGTGAAAGGAGAGACTACCGAGAGAGATTAATGAACAGGTAGAAAGAAAGGGACAATGGCCATCAGCAGTGGTTGAACAGGGAAGGCAACTAGTCGGTGAGGAGGACTCTGATTTTCAGTTAGTAAGTGAGGACGTTGGACTGTTTCACCTTGAAAATGAGGTCCTTAGTGCAACCCTGGGAGGCTGGCTGTGGCAGAAGCAAAGGTAAATATCCACATAAAAGCTCAAGTCTTCAGGAAGAGGGCTGACCCTGGGTGTTTCTCATAGGGTCTTCAGTGAGTGAGGTGAGACTAGAAAGCCAGGGGATGACTACAAAGAAGGGGAGGAGGACAGTCCAGCTCAGAGGCCGCAGCCTCAAAGCAGACGTGTTATTTCTCTTTTGTTTGTCCAGTTTTAGTGAGATTTAAGTGACATATAACATTCCAGAGCATATACAATAATGATTTGATATATATATATATATATATTGCAAAGTGATCACCGCAATAAGTTAACATCAGTCACCTCACATAGTTAATTTTTTTTTTCTTGCGATGAGAACTTTTAAGATTTATTCTTGGCAGCTTTCAAAAATACAATACAGTATTGTTAACAACAGTCACCATGCTGTACATGACATCACCAGAACTTATTAATCTTATCAGGGGAAGTTTTAATCTTTTTGACAACTTTTATCCATTTTCCCCACCCCCACCTGTTGTCTCTGGCAACCACCAATCTCTTCTCTGTGTCTGAGCTGGCAGATTGGTTTAATCAAGGAGGTTTTTCATGAGTAATAACTGGTGAAACCAGGAATGGCTGAACAGGTGACTGAATGGGGAGGCTAAATGTTTGGGCTGAGTAGCAATGAAAATGGTCATGACATGGGACCAGACATTATTTTCTTAGCTGTCCTGTCTTCTAGTGGGTTATAATGAGTGAGGCAGCTGTGGATGGGGAGGTGCTAAACGTGGTCCTGAGTGGGGCATGTTAGTGAGTCACATGACCCCAGCGCTGAGGAGAGGAAGGGCATCACCACAGCCTTATATTCTACGTGTTTTACATATTTTACATATCTGTCTTTTGGAGGTATTGATATAAAAAAACAAAAGAATGAGTAAATGATCCGTTCATTCTAGAATCTTCCATGTCCAGAGAGAAGAGGGAAAACCCTTTGAAACCTATGTCATCTTCTCTGGTTCTCATGAAACTAATTTGGGTCTTTCAATAATTTTGGCTTCTAATAGGTCTTCACATTAACTCTTCACGGCAGTGTTCTTAAGTATGCTTTGAGCTTTGGTTATCTATCTCTGGCCTAACATTCAACAACGGCTTCATTCCAATCATGGCAGCTTTATAAAGTTTCTTCTGCTAGATGATAACCATTGGTGTATTTTTATCCTGCTTTGATGTTGAAGCTGAAACTCCAATGCTTCAGCCACCTGATGCAAAGAACTGACTCGTTCGCAAAGACCATGATGCTGGGAAAGATTGACAGGAGGAGAAGGGGACGACAGAGAGTGAGATGGTTGGATGGCATCAGCGAAGAGATGGACACGAGTTTGAGTGAACTCCGGGGGTTGGTGAAGGACAGGAGGCCTGGCGTGCTGCGGTCCATGAGGCTGCAAAGATACATACGCAGCTGAGAGACTAAACTGAACTGATCCTTTCACATCAGCAGCCTCAATATTTAGAAATGCATATTTCCTTAGCTGAGTTTCTCAGGTCATGAATAATAAAACCTGGCCCAGTGATTTATCTGGACTCAACTGTCTCTCCCTGTCACCTCCAACAACCTTGCTGCAATGTGAAAATTCACCTTACAAAGTTTCTTGATGCAAGACCTCAGAAAAAAGCAAATGAACACAAGCATGCCAAGAGTCAAACATGACTTGATATTTCCGTGAGTTATTTCCCATAAAATGGCTAGTCATAGATTGCTTGCTGTTGTTTGATAGCTATGGGATGTAGGGATCTTGAGAGTATGTCAGAATTTAGCCATGCACATTAAAAGTTAAAATGAACAAATGAAGGGCTAAGAATTTGAGCTTTTCTACACTCTGCAACCGTTCTCTGCGTATTGTGTTTATCCCTGGGGGTAAAATGGTTCAGCCTGATCAATGGGCAGCACAGAGATGTCTGAACTGAAATCCCTCCTGGCTTGTGTTTATGTAACATTCTCTCCTTGGGCTCATCCCAGATAGGCCAGAGGGCTGCCGCTCTTATCAGGAAACCTTACCAGGAACGAAGGGTTCCTGCTTTTGTTGCAAAGTAGTCTGAAAACAAATATTGTATATTAACACATGTGTAGGGAACCTAGGAAAGTGGTACGGAGGAACCTATTTACAGGACAGGAATAGAGACACAGATGGAGAGAAGAGACAGGTGGGCGCAGAAGGTCAAGGGGCGGTGGAACGCGCGGGGAGACGAGGACCGGCATGCGCACACTGCCACGCGCAGAACGGCTGNAAGTGGTACAGAGGAACCTATTTACAGGACAGGAATAGAGACACAGATGGAGAGAAGAGACAGGTGGGCGCAGAAGGGCAAGGGGCGGTGGAACGCGCGGGGAGATGAGGACCGGCATGCGCACACTGCCACGCGCAGAACGGCTGTGGGAGCTGAGGGCCGCGCAGGAGGTCAGCTCGCCTCCTCGATGACCTGGGGCGGGTGGGGGTCGGGGGGAGGCCCAAGGCGGGGTGCATGTGTGCGCACACGGCTGCTTCACTTTGCTGTGCAGAGAAATTAGCACAATACTGGAAAGCAGTTACGCTCCAATAAGAAGAAAAAGACACCAGATAGGCTTCTACTTAGAATCACCTACTGCGGGGCCCAGCTGCCTCATTCCTGTGCTTACTGCATGGCATACCACCCTTATTTCCTGTTCTTGAGTGAGTCCACATTTGTTTCAAGCTGCCTATTTTTGTTTGGTGTATATATGTCTTTGATATCAATAAATATTTATATACATGTGTTTTCTGTATTTATTTAATAAGCTACTATTGTTCGTATGGCCGGGAGAAGGCAATGGCAGCCCACTCCAGTGTCTTTGCCTTGGAGGAGCCTGGTGGGCGGCCATCTATGGGGTCGCGCAGAGTCGGACACGGCTGAAGCGGCTTAGCAGCAGCAGCAGTCTGTGTGGTCGGTAAACCTCAGGTTTCCTCTACTGTCTGTTTTAAAGCAAACAACCAACTCTACTAGCGCTGTGGACGATCAAGGAGAGATTCAGCCTAGACCACAGAATCAAGATTCCTGGAACTATCTGTGTTACCCTCTACATCCTATAAAAATATTCCACTCCTCCAAAAAGAATCTTGCCGAAACACACAATGTGCTTCTTTCAGAGAGGCTGACACTGCTCACAAAAATCTAGAATCCGTTTCCCAGCATGGTCTAAAAAGCCACTGTGTAAGTCAGCCGGAAAAGTATGATAGTCCATGCCTCAGTCTTCTAAAATTCAGTCTTCCATTTACATGTCGAGATATAACTGACATTCAGCACTGTGTGGATGTGAAGTGTAGAGTGTAGTGATCTGACTCACAAACATCATGAAATAGCTCAATAAGTTTGGATAGCATCCATCTTCTCATATAGCTACAAAATTAAAGAAATGGAAAAACATGTGTGTTTGTGATCAGAACTCAGAATCTACTTTCTGATAACAGGCTTAGGGAATGCACAGCAGTGTTCGTCTCGTACTGATTCGTCTGTTACCGGAGTTTGTGCCTTTTGGCCACCTTCACCCCATTTCCCTTTCTCCACCCCTCCACTTCTGCTAACCACAAAGACGACNGTTTGGATAGCATCCATCTTCTCATATAGCTACAAAATTAAAGAAATGGAAAAACGTGTGTGTTTGTGATCAGAACTCAGAATCTACTTTATGATAACAGGCTTAGGGAATCACAGCAGTGTTCGTCTCGTACTGATTCGTCTTGCAACCGGAGTTTGTGCCTTTTGGCCACCTTCACCCCATTTCCCTTTCTCCACCCCTCCACTTCTGCTAACCACAAAGACGACCTCTTTTTCTTTGATCTTGTATGTTTGTTTGTTTTTTATAATAGACTTACAATACTATGTTCATTCTTGTTACCCAACATACTGAATTTTTCTGTACATTTCAAAATAATATGACTTCATGATTATGTCACCATACAAAAATATCACTTAGCTGTCCACCGNACCTCCTTTTCTTTGATCTTGTATGTTTGTTTGTTTTTTATAATAGACTTACAATACTATGTTCATTCTTGTTACCCAACATACTGAATTTTTCTGTACATTTCAAAATAATATGACTTCATGATTATGTCACCATACAAAAATATCACTTAGCTGTCCACCGTATTGCCCACACTGAGCATTTCATGCTGTTTATTCTGTAAATGGGAGCGTGTGCTCTCAGCCTCCCTCACTCGTGCCTCTTCTCTCCACTCACCTCTCCTCTCGCACGCACCTGCGTGTTCTCTGGGTCTATGACTCTCCATTCCCCTCTCCNGAGCGTGCAACCCCATGGACTGTAGTCTGCCAGGCTCCTCGGTCCATGGGGATTCTCCAGGTAAGAATCCTGGAGCGGGTTGCCATGCCCTCTTCCAGGAGATCTTTCCTACCCAGGGATCAAACCTGTGTCTCCTGCGGCTCCTGCATTGCAGGCAGATTCTTCAGGCTGAGCCACCAGGGAAGCCCTTGTGAGGATTAAATGATTAAATGTTGTGAGGATTAAATGATTAAATACTGTGAGGATTGAATGGTGTAATAAGTGCAAAGCGCCTAGAAGAATTCTGGCAGGTAGGGAGAGCCAAGTGAGTGTTTATTACCGGTGTTGGGTCCGAGTGGCTCTGAATCTGAAGATGGAACCTAGGTGACTGCACGGTGGCCCCCGGGATGGGCAGCAGAGCCCGTAGGAGTGGCGTTGGTGACGAGGCAGAGACATCCCTGGGGGGAGAGAGCAGGGCTGTGGCCACATCAGGCTGACAAGGAGGGGCCCACCAGGAGAGGGCACAGCCAGGAAAGAAAGGGAAGGACGGGGCCCACTGGCGGCTGGCCAGACCGGATCCAGGGCACCCTGGCCGCTCGGAAACGCTCCAGGGGGCACTTTCCAAGCTCAGCCCCGGCTGCACATTAAAACCCCCTGGGAGCTTTCCAAAGACACTTAGCCTGGGCCTCACTCTAGACCAGTCAGATTAAAATTTAAGGGCTTGTGTCTCAATAGACTTTTAAAAGCTCTCTGAGCAGTTCCATGTCCTGGGAGGATTCAAAACTACTAGGCTAAAGGGAAACACGAAATACTCCTGAAAGATACCAGAGAACTTTGGCCATTGTTTCAGCCCCGCTATCTAGGGTGGAATAGGAAGCAATTCATTTGGAAGTAAAATCTCTGCTGCTTTCAGGCAGAAAGCGCCTGGGCTTCCACGGAGGGCGAGGGGAGGCCAGTTCTGACCTGGCTGTGGGCACAGTGGGTTGGGGGCAGGACCCAAGGGGCTGATGAGTCGGTTGGGATGCAGGTGAGCAGTGGGCACAAGGGCTTTGCAGGGACCCCCCTCTCCCTCAGTCCTGCTGGGTTAGCCTGGCCGGTGGTTCGGGGCCAGCTGGGAGGTTCAGGGGCCTCGACTCAAAATAACGCTGGTCGGGCTGAAGCCAGTCTTGCCGTGGTTGTTATTGAAGACCTGATTTTTTGCTGTGCTCGTTCCAGTCTAGGGAAAGCAGGGTTACACGTAGGGTTAAGTTTATTCTTTTTCAGCCGCAGACTTGTCTCGGCTGACACTAAAGCTGAGCTGTGGGGTTTGGGCACAGACTAGGCGGGTAGATTAGAAAAGATGTGGTATGCTCAATCAGTCATGTGCAACTTTTTCTGACCTCATGGACTGTAGTTCACCAGGCTCCTCTTTCCGTGGGATGTTTCAGGCCAGAATATTGGAGTGGGTTGCCATTTCCTCCTCCTGGGGGTCTTCCAGACCCAGGGATCGAACCTGAGTCTCTTGCATCTCCTGCGTTGGTAGGCAGGCAGATTCTACTGTGCCTCCTGGGAAGCCTACAAACTAGAAAAGATGGCTGAAAGTGTACTGAATGTGTTGGCAATGTGGAGGGCAGTTCACGATTTCAACCTGGACTTTGCCAGTACGCTGTGAAAGCAGGCTACGTGATGGAGGGGTTTGCCCTTGTTCTGTCGCTGAGGCGTGTCCAGCTCTGCGACCCCATGGACTTCAGCGCAGCAGGCTCCTCTGTCCTCCACCATCTCCTGGAGTTTGCTCAAAAGGAGGGTTGGCACTGTCCTAAAATGTGTAGGGCTGTTTTGGAATGTCTTTTAGANTGAAAGTGTACTGAATGTGTTGGCAATGTGGAGGGCAGTTCACGATTTCAACCTGGACTTTGCCAGGACGCTGTGAAAGCAGGCTACGTGATGGAGGGGTTTGCCCTTGTTCTGTCGCTGAGGCGTGTCCAGCTCTGCGACCCCACGGACTTCAGCGCAGCAGGCTCCTCTGTCCTCCACCATCTCCTGGAGTTTGCTCAAAAGGAGGGTTGGCACTATCCTAAAATGTGTAGGGCTGTTTTGGAATGTCTTTTAGAAGGGCTTTCATGATTTCTACAGAGCCTATTTGAGAGTACTCAGAATTAGAAATACACAATTTTTAAATTTACTTTGTATCTCCCTCCTGTCCCCCCCAACAATTTACATAGATTCTGGGTCTGTTAATATTAAATTCCTACATCAATTAAAAAAAAATTTATATCTTTGTCTTAATGGAAGTATAGCTGATTTATAATGTTGAGAGGTGTTAGTATAGGTGTACAGCAAAGTGATTCAGTTATAGACATGTATTTTTTTCCATTTTAGGTTATTATAAGAAATTGAATATTGTTCTTTATACAGTAAGTCTTTGTTGCTTATCTATTTTATTATAGTCACTTGTGTCTGTTAATTTAATCCTTCTCTGTGAGTCTGTTTTGTATATAGATTCATTTGTATTATTTTTTAGGTTCCACATATAAATGTTATCATATACTTGTTTTTCTCTAACTTATATCACTTATTATAATATTCCTAGGTCCATCCATGTAGCTGCAAATGGCAATATTTCATTCTTAAAGTTTTAAACCTTGATAATTTGCATTTTAAAGCATTTAAAGATCCCATCTTTATTTATATAGCTTTCTAGGAAAAGTTCAACTTCTGCGCCCCCTTGAGTGGTAGTATTGTCACTGAGGTCTCTTTTTTAAGCTTTATCTTTAAAGCACTTTCCTGAAAAGTACATTTCCCAGGAGACGACCGCACCTTACTTGACTGGGGTCCCTTGGCTGGCAGGCTACTGGTGGAGGAAGCTGCATAATCCAGGACCTTGAGCACTTTCAGTTCTCTCCACAGTGGCCTCGAAGCCCACGGCAATCATCTATCGCTCTTTCCTGTCTCAGGNAGTACATTTCCCAGCAGACGACCGCACCTTACTTGACTGGGGTCCCTTGGCTGGCAGGCTACTGGTGGAGGAAGCTGCATGAATCCAGGACCTTGAACACTTTCAGTTCTCTCCACAGTGGCCTCGAAGCCCACGGCAATCATCTATCGCTCTTTCCTGTCTCAGGGCTCAAAACATATGTGAATCATTAAAGTCCAAGTTAGTAGACTGATCTAGTCGGAAAATAGCTTATAGGCTGCAAGGACCTCTCCTTGAGGGGAAGCTTGGGCCTGAGGGCAAAAAGGCCTAAAGACTCCTGAAGTAGAAATCGGAATCCAGCACGCTTGCTTTCTAGACGTACGATAGCATATAGAAAACAGTGCTCTGTGTCTTCAAGAACTGTCCTTACCATTAAAAGCTTATCGAAACAGTCCCCAAACCAAGCAAATAGAACTACAACAGGTAGGGCATTTTCACAGCTACACTGTCAGATCCAAACTGGTTCCCTCCTCCGGCAATATGCATGTTTTCCAAGTTATGTGGAAAAGCAACTGGCCAGAATTGTTTTTGAGATATTAACATTCTTATGTGTTTTACAGAATTAACATAGTTTGGTTAAATTCATCATTTTTTGGATTTTTAGTATTATTCATTGATAAGCATTTTTAGACACTTTTGAAATAAACACAACAGCATTGGGATCTCATCTGCTCCCGCAACCAGCCCTGGCGTACTTCTTATAGCAGTTGGCCCAGGGCTCCAGAAGAGAAGCAGGCTGCACTCTATTTTTCCACCAGGATCTCCAGTTTTTAAATATAACCTATGGCTTTGTGCAAAATCAACCAGTGATCTGAATTGTTAGATACGCAACTTAGCTATTCCAGATTTTTTTTTTTTCATTAAAAAAATGCAAAACTGCCTGAGAATGTTTAAATCCCAGCACAAAAAGGCCAGGGCTATTTCAGGCTGTCTCAGAAGACTATCGTAGAGAAGGGAGGGAGGCAAACGGAGGTAGACACATCTGGGATGCTATTTTCAGGCTCCTGGATCCCAGAAAGGCTCTGGAAAGCTGGAAAAAGACCAGAGTGTGAAAGGAAATGATTAATGAGTGAAATCTGGGCAGAACCAGAAGAGTGACTTCTCAGGGAGTGGCTGAGAACTTGAAAACCAGGGAGATTTAGGAAAGGCAAGAAAGAACCCCTCATCTCATCAGTCCAGGGGGGTAATCATATGTTTAGATTAACTAAAACTACAAAAAGAAAAAAAGAAAAATCCTAGAACAAAAACTACATTTAAAAAAGCAAAACGTAGTTCCCTTTGGTTCTGAATACTGCAAAGACCTTGAGGCTGCAGATCAGACATTCTGGAGACAGAAGTGGTCTTTGGTCCTGGTTGCATATTAGCTTCCCCAGGAAAGCTTTAGAAAATCCCCAGGCCTGGCCCACACCTGTGGAGGCATCAGAGATCCCTAAGAACAGCTTTCCATGCTGGATACGTGCAGAAGTTACCATGATACCTGGAAACCACATGGAAACTTCTTAAAGTGGTAGTCAAATCACAGCCACTTTTAAAGGACAACATGATATACGTTGTCGTGGGGCTTCCCAGGTGGCTCAGTGGTGAAGAATACACCTACCAACGTAGGAGACTCAGGAGACGTGGGTTCAATCCCGACCTAGAGGAGGAAATGACAACCCACTCCAGTCGTCTTGCCTGAGAAATCCTGGGGACAGAGGAGGCTGGTGGGCTACAGTTCATGGGAATACAGAGTCAGACACGACAGAGCATGCCTGCAAGCACGCATACATTATTGTCAGGGAAAACTTGAAGCGAGTTACATGATGAAATATGGAAACTTTTTATTTTAATTTGAAGAATGGTAATAGGAATGAAACAATGTATTGTGGTGTCTTTTAACAATGATTATTTAAACAAAACCATGGAGATTATTGTGTTTTGTAGACTGGTGCTTCTCAAACACTGATGTGCAAAGAAAGCATCTGGCAGCCCTCCTAAGCTGAAGGCCTTGACCTGACTGGCCCGGTGGGCTCCAGGTTCTGTTTCTCTAACGAGCTCTCGGATGAGGCTGAGCGTGCTGATCTAGGCACACGCGTGGAGTGGTTGAGTCTGCAGTAGGTTAAACAGCTTCCTTTCTCATACACTCCAACCTGAAAAACTTCCCAGAAGTGATTCCTACGTGAGATTTGGCATAGCCATTCCCTATCCAAGAGGGTGGAGTTGGAAGAAAAAGATGTTTCTTAATGCATCATGGATGACTCAGCTTTTACCCTGAAGATAGACAGATCATAGGGAAAGCGCTTTTGGTTAAAGAAATTTCATCCCTGCCATTTCCAAAAAGTCAATTCATGCACTCCAAAATTATGTCTTGATTTGAAGTAAAATGTTAAATGCCATAAATAAACCATGCTCAGTCCCTCTGTCGTGTCTGACTCTTTATAACTCCCTGGACTGTAGACTGCCCGGCTCCTCTGTCCATGGGATTTCCTCGGCAAGAATTCTAGAGTGGGTTGCTATCCCCTCCTCCAGGGGATCTTCCCTACCCAGGATTGAATCCTGCGTCTCCTGCATTGACAGGCAGATTCTTCATCACTGAGCCACCTGGGAAGCCCCAGGTGAACCATAAGCATATAAAACACCAGCAGTTTCTTTCATGGCAGGAAAATAACTTGCCCCTGAAGACTGTGGCTGGGATTTTTAAGCTTAAATGCCATGCCTGGTTTTTACGCACTGCTAACTTTCAGTGGCGTATGTGTGATGAAGGAGGTAAAGATGCCAGTGAGGAGGCCGGGAAAGGCCAGGAAGCAGGCATACTTGGAGTTGACATTGTAAAAACTGGTTTTGATCATGCCTAAGGATATTGCACATATTCCTTGGGAATAACTTTCTTTTTTTTTTTCTCTTGACACAAGTGAATCAAANATCTTAAATGCCATGCCTGGTTTATTACGCACTGCTAACTTTCAGTGGCGTATGTGTGATGAAGGAGGTAAAGATGCCAGTGAGAAGGCCGGGAAAGGCCAGGAAGCAGGCATACTTGGAGTTGACATTGTAAAAACTGGTTTTGATCACGCCTAAGGATATTGCACATATTCCTTGGGAATAACTTTCTTTTTTTTTTCTCTTGACACAAGTGAATCAAACAAACACAGATTCTCAGCTTTTTAATAAAAGACACACTCCTTACAGGCTCAATGTCTTTTTAAGGATTTGGCCTAAGCAGGAGTCTCTCTGAAGTTATAAGTCCTTGCCAACTTTCAGTTAGCTGGATTTTTTCTGGCCTCAGGTTTGTATTTGCTGAGTCTTTAAAGTATCTGTAAAGTGTCTGAGTGTTATGCTTTCAACTGCTTATTAACTTTTGGTGCAGGAATAGACTAAAACTCAAAATATTTAGAATCCGTGGTTACTGTACTTTGAAGTAACATTATGGTGTTCTTGGACTTCAGGGTGTGTGTGCCCAGTCGTGTCAGATTCTTTGGGGCCCCATGGACAGTAACCCACCAGACTTCTCTCTCTCCTGCGCTGGCAGGCAGGTTCCTTACCATTAGTGCCACCTGAGAAGCCCCTTGGAGTCCAATAGAATACAAGAATAAGCTGACAGTGCTTGATAAGCTGCTAGAAATGAAAGCAGAGGCAATGTAATTTTCTTAACGGGTATTTTTTTCTTTTTGTTCCCAAATGTTTATAGCCTTTCATATTTCAAAGGCCAGGAGAGTTACTGCATATATAAAGGATAGTCGAAACTGTCCTGGA
The DNA here is from genome assembly GCA_006410735.1 of Raphicerus campestris. NCBI lineage: Eukaryota > Metazoa > Chordata > Mammalia > Artiodactyla > Bovidae > Raphicerus > Raphicerus campestris. The sequence goes on along the minus strand of SJYW01051368.1, from coordinate 44,454 downwards.
TTTGGAGGTTGCATTCCTTCCCAAGTTCCCTCTTGAAAGGGTTAGAAATGTCTCCTACATTTCTGTCCTAGTGGCTCTCACCTCCAACAATCTTCAAAGAATGTCTTATGTGTCCAAAACAGCAGCAGCCTTTCNTTTGTTCCCAAATGTTTATAGCCTTTCATATTTCAAAGGCCAGGAGAGTTACTGCATATATAAAGGATAGGCGAAACTGTCCTGGACTTGGAGGTTGTATTCCTTCCCAAGTTCCCTCTTGAAAGGGTTAGAAATGTCTCCTTCTTCTACATTTCTGTCCTAGTGGCTCTCACCTCCAACAATCTTCAAAGAATGTCTTATGTGTCCAAAACAGCAGCAGCCTTTCGGGTATGGCTACTGAACACATGAAGCGCTACTTGTCCGAACTGAGCTATCCTATAAAGTACAGAACTGGAGGAGGAAATGGCAGCCCAGTCCATTATCTCTGCCTGGAAATCCTCTGGACCAAGGAGCCTGGTGTGTTACTGTCCACGGGGCCGCGAAGAGTCAGCCTTGACTGAGGATGCAGACTCATAAAGTGTGGAATATGAGCCCAACTTCCCCAGACTTAGTGCTAAAAAAGTGAACTATTTCATTACTAATTTTCATACCGATTCCATGTTGAAGTAAGAATATTTTGAATCAACTGGGTTTAAGCAGCATTATTAACATTATTTTCACCTTTTGCTTTTTGCATTTTTAAAAGCAACCACTGGAAAATGTAAAATCACACAGGTGATTTACATTCAGTTTCTGTTGGACAGTACTATTGCGTGTAATTATCTAGACTGCTCACTTTGCTTTTGGAATAATATCCTACTTATTGAATAGTTGCTATCCNGCTTTTTGCATTCTTAAAAGCAACCACTGGAAAATGTAAAATCACACAGGTGATTTACATTCAGTTTCTGTTGGACAGTACTATTGTGTGTAATTATCTAGACTGCTCACTTTGCTTTTGGAATAATATCCTACTTATTGAATAGTTGCTATCCCTAAACTAAGCATTTTATCTGTATTAACTCAATGTAATTATCTCCACTTTACAAATGAAGATATTGAGCTTACAGAAGTCAGTGAACTTGCTCAAGCCACACTTCTAGAAAGTGGGAGAGATTTCAAACCTCCATCTGAAACTAAAGCTCGTCTCTTCACCAGGGTGTCACTAAGCCAGGGCGAGAGCGAGGCGAGGGAGACATTCGCCTTGGTTGCAAAACTCAGTAATCAAGATACACAGTGCTTTAAAGGAATATTTTTAAAATCAAAGTTAATGAAAAAATTAATAAGGAAGAAAATATCAAAATTTTAAATACAGACAGAATTTGTTTCCCAACTTGCATGCTGTGTCCAGCCTCACCTCATTGCCATCTTAACCCTGCCAGTTGGTCCACTTAGCTGAATGCCCCCTCAAGTCTGCATGCATGGGACTTCCCTAGCAGTCCAGCGGTGAAGACCTTTCCCTCCAATGCAGGGGGTGAGGTTNAATTAATAAGGGAGAAAATATCAAAATTTTAAATACAGACAGAATTTGTTTCCCAGCTTGCATGCTGTGTCCAGCCTCACCTCATTGCCATCTTAACCCTGCCAGTTGGTCCACCTAGCTGAATGTCCCCTCAAGTCTGCATGAATGGGACTTCCCTAGCAGTCCAGCGGTGAAGACCTTTCCCTCCAGTGCCGGGGGTGAGGTTTTGATCCCTGATTGGGAAGCTAAGATCCCATATGTCTCCCGGCCAGAAAACCGAAATGTAAAACAGAAGTGATATTGTAAGAAATTCGATAAAGACTTTCATGTATTAAAACTACCTTTAAAAAAAAATCTGTATTTGTTATCTTCTAAAGAATATTGTCAGTGCTTGGAGAGGGGGCCTAGATCTCACATCTCAGAGCTGCTTCTCAAGGCATCCAGGCCTAGTGAGCTACTGAGACACGGGGACTGCTAATAAACACACGAACAGCAAAAGGCTGAAAGGAAATGGACCGCACGCAGTGTTTAGAGCTGTCTCTTATACACATCTAGATGTGTATAAGAGACAGACTCTAACCCATGTGTCTGTACATATTTACAAATATTTCTATCTGTATCTGTGTTAAACATGAGTTCTTATGTCTCCAACTCTAGTGCAATATAACTCTAATTTTTTAAGTAATTAAAAAAATTTTTTTTTCACAAATTTATGGCAGTTTTATCCTGTCCCATAATAGATACCCTCTTCTGTTACTCAGCTTTGTTTGTTTAGCTATATTAGGTGGATTCATTGTTCACTCCCAGTTGTTTCCTATAAGGACGTCTTCATTCCTGTGTCATTTTCATTCTTCTATGGACTGTATAGCTTTTTAAAACTCAAGTTGCTGCCTCCTCCTTCCCCAGTGTTTATGGATAGCTATATGTCCTAAGCTCTTATTCATATGTTTGAAATTGTATTTTAAATAAAAATTAAGTTCTATCAGTGAGATATTTGAAAATTGTATCCATTCACCTTTCATCCTCATAATATTTCTTTTATTTCTACATTTATTTATTTATTTTTTGGCCATGAGACATCTTAGTTTCCTGACTAAGGGTCGAATCCACACCCCTTGGAGTGGAAGTGTGGAGTCTTATAACCATTGGACCATCAGGGAGTTCCCCCATAGTTTCTGATTTTGACTAGATAATGGGGGCAAAAGAGTGAAGGATAACTGAGATGATGATTAAAATACTTTGTTTTCAGTTTTATATGTGTACTCTTCTTCCAGATGACATTTAAAAAAATTTTACAGCTTAAGTTTGGCCCTTCTCAGATTAGAATGCCAGTGGTAATTTTTTTGTTGTTGTTGTTAATTTTCTGTTTAGTTCCTTGGGGTTTGAAAAAGGTTCAGTGATTCTGTGTTAATCTGCCATCTTTTTCCTTGACCAGCACATTTTTTCTTGAAAGCCTTCCTACTCTGGTTTACTGCTTCCTCAAATTTACTATTTTCATTTCAGTACTGTTGTGCCATCTAATTATTAATCTTAGCTATTATCAATACAACTCTCAATTTTTTAAGAATCAGCTGTCATTTTCATGAGAAACTGACAAATTGATTTTTTTATACTAATCTGAAATAGAAAGGAGACCACTTGGATTTGCCAGGCTTTTTCAATGAAATGTTTTTGTTCCTAAGCATCTTTGTGGGGATTAATTGTATTATTGTTTTTATATGGCTTTTTGGTGAAGAAAAATCTGTATTAAAGTTGCTTTGTTGGTTAGTGAGAGGTGAAATGTAAATCAGTCTGTATATTTCCAGAGCAAAGCTAACTTCTCTTCAAATAAACAGTTATAGACAAGTTTTGTTGTTGCTGAAATCCCATTCATTTTTTAGTAACAAAGAATTTTAACATTCCAGTGAAGTATATACCCTGACTTTAGTGGAATAAGTTTTGAAAGATCTGAAGATAATCAGTATATAAACTAACTTTTTAAGCCAAGAAAGCAAAGAAGTTTATGTAGTGATCCATTTGGACTGTGGACAGTGGGGAGATGATACAATATTATAACAGCTTGCCAACTCACTTATTTTGTAACACTTAAGTTATTTACTATATTAAAGGTTTTAAAATGGGATCCTTTACAATATACTTTCCCAAAAGGGAAATTGCTANACATAAGTCTCTTATCGCGACATAAATCACTTATCGTGACAAGTGTGTTATATCACGACATAAGTCTCTTATTGCAACATAAATCACTTATCTCGACAAGTGTGTTATATCGCGACATATCGCGACATAAGTCTCTTATTGTAATATAAATCACTTAGAGAAACATAAATCACTGATCGCGACAAATGTTTTATATCGCGACATATTGCAACATAAGTCACTTACTGAGAAGATGTGTATAAGAGACAGCCCCCACCCCGCCCATATCACTCCTTATCACCAACCTTCCCCCTAAGCTTCACCATGTCTGTTTCCATCACCTTAGAAATCTTAGCCTCCACTATGGGTTTGTATTGCTCCCTTAGAATCCATCCCCTTCCCTAAAAATCAAGTCATTTAATCAAGAGTAGTAGGATAACCAGAGCTGGGGGATCTAATATCTATAGCAGATTATTCTCCTAAAATCATCTGGTTTCTCTGCTCTCCCAGTTAGCCTGTGTCTAGCTCTCACTCACCTCTGCAGCCTCAGTGTCCGAAGAAGAACGTGGAGCCTGTCAGTATGTATCAGTATGATTTTAACAGGAAGGAAGAGAAATTCCAGCCCCAAATGACCAAAACAGACAAACAAACAAAATGTACTCTTTCAGTGACTAGAAGTCCAACAAAGAGTAAACCAGGGCTCCGTAACGCCGGCAAGAGCTAAGGTTCCTTTCCGTCTCGCCACTGGGTTACCTTCTGGGTCATCCCCTCTCTAAGGCCAGTTCCACTATCAACATGGCAGCCGGTGGGAAGCAAGGGGACCTACGGCGTTCCCTTGTTCAAGAAGAAATTCCTGCCCTTACGTATTTCTGCACCTCACCTTAACAGTGAATAATCAGTAATAACTGGCCCAGCCACTTTATGTGCAGGGGCAGAAGAGAGGAAGACCTATTTGGAGTATTTCACCCAGATGTGAAAATTCTTGAGACAGACAATACGTAAAACCAACCAAACTTCATGCCTGTGATTACAGAAACCATAATACGCTGTTTAAGAACTTAACAAAGTCTTTGTGAATTTCCCCTGTATAAATCTCTCTTTTTATTCCCTTGAGCCAAGCCTTTCCAGGAGCCTTTACATTTTCCAGCTTTGCTCCAAATAATATGCTTTGTCTTACAAACTTTATTCTGCTTTTCCACTATACCTCCCAACTCTTGAAGAATCAAGGTTCTGTGTGATACTCCCAAGTCTTGCTCTGAATTTCAGAAAAGAAAAAAAAAATTTCAGAAGCCTTTTGAAAACTGTATTTATTGAATGAATGGTCCCCTCAGAACCTTCAGATTCTTCCAGCTCATTCAAATTGCCCAAACTCCAAACACTGACCAAATGCCACTGAGGGCAAGATGCTCTTCCTCTCTGCGGCGCAGCATCTGGACGGTTCCTGGCTGCGCTATCATGCTTCCTCTTGCTCTGTCTCAGACCTGTGTNATTTCAGAAGCCTTTTGAAAACTCTATTTATTGAATGAATGGTCCCCTCAGAACTTTCAGATTCTTCCAGCTCATTCAAATTGCCCAAACTCCAAACACTGACCAAATGCCACTGAGGGCAAGATGTTCTTCCTCTCTGCGGCGCAGCATCTGGACGGTTCCTGGCTGCGCTATCATGCTTCCTCTTGCTCTGTCTCAGACCTGTGTTTCCTTCCCCCCGGCTTACCTGCTATTTTTAGCCCCGTCCTCTGGATTTGTCAGTCGCATTTATCCCAGATTAAACCTCAGCATTTTCTCAGAGCTTTGCTTGAACTCAGCCCCAGCTGTTTCTGTCCTGACTACCTTGGTCTGTCAAACTCCAGGCGGCCAAATCCTCTCCATGGTCCTGCATGTGGATACTCCGCCCCCTTCCTTATGCCCTGTTATGTTTAAATTCCTTTTCTTCATCCTTGTTTATCAGTCTACACTGAGAGTTTAGACTATGAGCATTAGTCTAAACGCTAATTTCCCCCTGTTCATCACCCATTACTGAATCGCCTCCATGAGGAAGTACTGACCTTTACATGATATAAAACACCGCTGGCTCCCCCAGACCAGAAGGACAGGCTTAGCTCAGGCTAAAAAAATCTAGTTCCTGTTAGCAGGTCCAGGTCCTATTTGGTTCCACTCGAGTTATAAGTGAATCTTGTCTAATTGAAGATCTGGCTCTCTCCAGAGAAATCAGTATCTGAGTTGAGAATCAGTTGAAACGAATGAATTCAGGCCTGTCTGGGTTTTTAATATCTGAAAGGATTCTTTACATGCGAAGTTGGGAAGAGGATAACATCAGTCACTAAGAAAGAGCGACACAAAAACTTAGAACGGACTTTTGGCATCTGGGGGAGAGGGAGAGGGTGGGATGATTTGGGAGAATGGCATTGAAACATGTATACTACCATATAAGAAGTGAAGCGCCAGTCTATGTTCAATGCAGGATACAGGATGCTTGGGGCTGGTGTACGGGATGATCCGGGGAGAGATGGTATGGGGAGGGAGGTGGGAGGGGGCTTCAGCATGGGGAGACACCTGCGGCTGATTCATGTCAATGTATGGCAAAACCAATACCGTATTATAAAATAGAATAAAGTATTAAAAAAAATACTAAAAAAAAATTTAGACCAGAGGTGGAGGGACTTTCCTCAGTGAACCAGAGAGCAGGTGATTTCAGCTGTGCGGGCCTGACCGTCTCTGTTGCAAGCACTCTGCTCTCCTTTTGTAATGTGAGGGCAGCCTCAGGCAGTATTAAATGGCGTAGACATGGCTCTATTCCAAAAGTGCTTTCATTTACAGAAGCAGGTGGTGGGCCAGACTCGGTTCCTGGGCAGTCTAGATGAGCAACACCTAGACGGACGGAGGGCGCCTCCCTGGGCCGTGGTGCATGTCAGGAGAGTGAGACGGGCTCCTGCTGGGAGGTTGATCTGACAGTAAATAATATGAAATGCTGTCACACTCAGACAAAGCCAGATATTTCATAAAGTGGATACAACACTGGACCTTGTTGAGGCAGGTTCTTAGGAATACATTTTTTAAATTGACGTATAGTTGATCTCAACTACAGTCATTGGAAGTCATCCATCAGGCATTGGAAGGACTGATGTTGAAGATGATACTCCAATACTTCGGCCACCTGATGCGAAGAAATGACTCATTGGAAAAGACCCTGATGCTGGGAAAGATGAAGGCGGGAGGAGAAGGGGATGACAGAGGATGAGATGGTTGGATGGCATCACTGACTCAATGGACATGAGTCTGAGCAAACTCTGGGTGTTGGTGATGGACAGGGAGGCCTGGCATGCTGCGGTCCATGGGGTCACAAAGAGTCGGACACGACTGAGCGACTGAACTGAACTGATGGTAGATTTACAGAATTGTGTTAAGTTTCAGGAGTACAACATAGTGATTCGGTATTTTTGCAGATTATACTCCATTATAGGTTATTACAAGATACGGGCCACGATACCCTGTGGCCACAGCACAGTCTTGCTGCTCAGCTGTGTTATTCATAGTAGTTTATGTCTTTGAATCTCATGCTCTAGTTTGAACCTCCATCCCCTTCCTTCTCCCTGTTGTCAACCAGAAGTTCATTTCTGTATCTGTGAGTTTGTTTCTGCTTTGCATGTGCACTCATGTGTATTAATTTTAGATGCTACATATGTGATGTCATCTAACATTTGCCTTTGACATTTCAGAAAACACAATATTCTCTAGGTCCATCCAATGTTGACACAAATGACAGTATTTTATTCTTTTTATAGCTGAATAATATTCCACTGTATCTGTATATACTGCTTCTGCTTAATTGGGAATACACTTGACTCTCCTCCGCCATTGACTCGGGTGGGAAGGGCTGAGGAGTGCTGGCTGGGAGGCACTTCTGTGACTGGTGGCTGCATGGGAAGCCCTGGGGGCTTGTCTAACCGCACCGCCTTCATTCCCCACTGAAGTCTGAACCACGGCTGGCACTGCGCCTGCTACATCGTCTTGGGACTCACAAGCTTTGCCCCCTTCTGGGATTTCACGGTGGTCCCTGCCTGCTGACCCGTGAGACTCACAGGCTTTCTTTGCAGTTTCCCAGAAGAACCCGGTCATTTTGATCGCAGTGTCCTGAAAGGTCCTGCTGCTGTTCTGCTGAAGTTTCTGCAGCTTTTAGGTCTCTTCGGGTTCATCACTCCCCTGAATATTGCACACTCAGTCCTCGTCACTCACAGTCCACATTCGTGGATTCACCTAGCCATCAGCATGTACGCGTAGCCCCTCAGATCAATACTGACGGCATTTTCACGGTCGAGGCCGTCATGTGCAAAGCGGTGAAACACACCAGTTGCCCATTTTACAAGATCCCAGNGTCCACATTCGTGGATTCACCTAGCCACCAGCATGTACGCGTAGCCCCTCAGATCAATACTGACGGCATTTTCATGGTCGAGGCCGTCATGTGCAAAGAGGTGAAACACACCAGTTGCCCATTTTACAAGATCCCAGGTGAGGGCTCCCAGCTTTAGCTCTCAGACTATAACACTTCGTTTTTTCTGAAATGTACTCAGTGTCACATTTTGCACATTTTTGTGTTTTGGGGGGGGGTGATTTTGCTGATTATAATGGCCTCCAAGCATGATACTGTCTGTGTGAAGTGTCCCTGACTGCGAGATGGTTGTAACACATCTCACAGAGAAAGCACAAATGTTGGATAAGCTTCATTCAGAGATGAGTCATGGTGTGACTCAGGAACTTAATGCTAATGAATCAATAATACATATTTAATGAAGTACCTGTAAAAAGCACATTTGTGCTCAAACACTTAAGTCATAACCGACTCTTTGCGACCCCACGGACTGTAGCTGCCAGGCTCCTCTGTGCCATTTCCCAGGCAAGAACACTGGCGTGGGATGCCGTGTCCTTCTCCAGAGGATCTTTCCGACCCAGGGATCCAACCCGCATTTCCTGCGGCTCCTGCATTGGCAGGCGAATCCTTTAACACTAAGCCACCAAGGAAGCCAAAAAAAAAAATACAACATATAAAAAAAAGATTGTGTATTGATCAGTTGGCAAAAATGCTGTGGCCAGAGGCTCACAGAGACCTAGTTCTGTGTTCCCTTCAGCGTCAATAATTCAGTATTTGCTAATTCAGTGTTCCGTGACTTTATAGAACGCAACTGCCACAAAGAACAAGAGTCCACTGTAACTCCACAAGCAGAACCCTGTGAACTTCGGGCTCAGAGTCAGCCGCTCTCAAGGGCGGCCCATCATTTTGCCAAGCCAGGCCCTGGAAGCCTTGATATTCAGACAGCAGAATTCCAGGCCCCAACCCAGAGGTAATGAATCAGAATCTATCTAAACAAGACTCCCAGGCAGTTCACATTTGCACTGCCATTTGAGAGGCGCTGCTTTAAGGCATATCCATCAGGCCCACAATGATCTCACTGGTCATTTTTTTCCCTGGTTACACCAGAAACATCTTTAGTTTTCAAACGTGAAACACTTCTCCTGGTCAGTTACATATTTCTAGTTTGGTCTTCTCCATTCACTCACTCACCAATTCATTCATTCAATCAATAAGCTTTTTTTTTTTCTTTCCCCTGAGCATCCATTTTATAGCAGGTATAATGCTGATAGTGAGATTACCCAGGAAAAAACACTCAAAGACCCCCATTCTGTTAGGGGCACAGCCTGCAACTCACGCTGTAGATGAATGAGGAGATGGCAGGAAAACAGCTGCAAAAGAGGCGCAAAGTCGGCAGAAAAAGTCATACTAGATGAATGCGTCTGTGAATACTTCCTGCAGGAGTTATTCCGGACACAAAGCACCTTTAATCTCTGTCAATATGATTTAGCAAAGAAGAGGGTGTTTCGAACAATTCATTAATCCTTTCAAATCCCATATGTAACATTCCCTGCGCATACACAATGCAACTAGATTATGACGATCTTCCTGCACAGAAACAAAAATAACAGTGACAGCAGAAGACGTGTTACCTAAGAAATAAGCACAGACTGCGCACAGAATGGAGGAAGTGCTGTCGTATCCACCCTTCAGGTGTCTTTTGATCCAACTTAATAATTCAGTTTCCCTTTCCTTTCCTTACAGATTCTGAAGATTCTGCACAATGTGAAATCTTTGATCATTTTTGTCTGATCTCCTTTTACCTAATGTGATCTTTTTCAGGTCAGAACTCAACAAAGGAAGTTAACTGTTCTCCTGTATGTCTCTTATGAAGTCACAAGTTTATTTCCCCTTTTATATTAAATTATATGACCGAATTGCAAAACAAAAAAGGAAAAGATATTGAATCAGATGAGCTATTGATTTGCTGGCCTCAATGGTCACTTCTACCTTTNTGTTCTCTTGTATGTCTCTTATGAAGTCACAAGTTTATTTCCCCTTTTATATTAAATTATATGACCGAATTGCAAAACAAAAAAAGGAAAAGATATTGAATCAGATGAGCTATTGATTTGCTGGCCTCAACGGTCACTTCTACCTTTTGAAAAGCTTTCTCCTTTGAGGACAAGAAAGCCACAATGTAGCTGGCTCTCATTTTTCACTGCTTGTCAAAAAAATGCCTCCAAGCTGGTCTGTATTAACCTCTCCAGTTTACAAATGAGAAACCTGAGGCCCTGGAAGGTAAAGTGATTTTATGTTATGAGTCAGCAGAGCCCTGGAAAGCCAGGAGGAAACATGAGCTGCAGGCAATTGGGGATAAGCCGGTTCTTAAATCAGCGAGTGACCTTATGAAGAGGTAAATTTGAAATGAAAAACTATAATTAACTCTCTAAGCTGGAGCTGTGTTCCATCCTATTCATCTTGGGATAGTGAAAACATTCTTATAATTCAAGAAATAAGTTAAAGGAAGGCTGAGTGGGAATGTGGAGCATCTTTAAGTCGTGCGTGTATGTTACGAAGTCGGGCTGTCTTGATGGCTGCCGTCCCACGGACACGTGTGATAGGTGTGTAACAAGGACGAGAGGGTGCTGTGGCGTGCACTGGGGGACCCATGCATATACTAATGTCCTCCTAGGTACAAGAGGTCCAAGTCGTCCAGGAAGCCATAAATAAATTAAGGCTCCTCGCAATCCACTTCTATAGTCATCGGAAGCTGGAGTATAGTCAAGGGATGGATTTTGCCGTGTGGACTGAGAATAATCACCCAGGCTGGTCATTCGAAAAGGTAGAGAGTTTGAGAAGCTGGAGCAGCGGAGAGCCTGGAGGGCCGGGTGGCTGACTCCACACCGCCTCTAACTCACTCTGGACAAGTCTTCCTGAGCAAGTCCTTTCCCGCCTGTTTCTCCATCCGCACAGAGGAAGGGAAGCATCCCACACAGCTCTGGAGCTCGCCAACCACTTATTTGCACGACCTGCTCCCTGTGGACTCCCAAGGGAGACCCACTATGGCCACTGCCTGCTGAGCCAGCCCTGGGCATGGGTATCAACAGGCAGCTGATGGTGCCTGCAAGCTCAGTCCTCTCCTCCTGTCCCTTCTCAGATGATATTCCCTAAGTGGGAAAACTGCTCTGAGATTCCTCCCAGCATATAAGTAATTTTGAAATCTGGCAGGAATCCTATTTTCCATAATTACTGACCGTGTACTGGTTGGCGGTGGTTCCACATTTACGACCTGGGCTCTTGCTGGGCCTCAGTTTCTTCATCCACAAAATGGGTACAATGACACTGGTTTCATGGTTTTCTTGTACAGATTAAACACATAAGGGAGTGCTGAGTGATTCTGCCTTAAAGAATACTGGCCACGTGATGGATTTCAAACAGGCTTGCTCCTGTCCCAATTTCTCCACACTCTGCAGTGTATTGGTGTTGAAAGACTAAAGGATAGCGTTCAAGGTCAAGTGTTAGACAGTATTCAGGGAAGAGGGACTACTCGGCTCCTTGCAGAAACCATTATGTAGGCAGGTGCTCATTCTGCTTACACAGCAGGTCCAGACTTACGTGCACTGCCAAGGCTAACAGACGGGAGTCTTGGGCCCACGCCAGTCGCCACTGCGGTTGGCGCAAGAGCAGAGGCCAGCAGGCAGTCACTCTGCCTGTCTGACGGTCCGTGCTGATGCCATACCTGTAGGGCCGAAGACCTAAAATAATACCCCTCTAATGTGGGCAGTAGGGCTACTGTAATGAGCTGATGCAAAGCTTGGACAAGCTGAAAGATGCTGGAACAGCCAAATTGCCCAGAGGAATGAGAGGAGACAGGCAGGATCGCAGCCCGTGGGAAAGGATTAAGGTGCTGTTGGTGCAAACCTCAACATACACAAAACCTTAAATAGACAAAAAAAAGTTTTGTTTTGTTTTGTTTTGTTTTGTTTTGTTTTTTAATTTAAACCATCTATAGCAGGAAGGGGTAAGAAGTTTCACCCTCTGAATTTAGACTTTGGATAGACAATGTTGATATGAAAGTTCCTAAGTATGCTTTAAATCGAAAACATGCAGGACAAGCTGTGTATCCGGACAAAGGCCTCTCTGGACCGTTGGATGGCAGAAAGCTCTCCTAGAAAGTCCTGAGGCCAAATGGCTTTGCTCCAGTTTCCCAGGTTGATGGGCCCCACTGACCTCTGCCCTCACCCCCACCACACACACACACACACACACACACACACACACACACTTCTTTTGGTCTTAGCTTAGATTCTAAGAAAATCAACCGTAGTAAGAACATGGCAGGGAAACCTCAGAATGCTTTATACAGCCTGCACTAAGTCTGGATTCTCCTTTTAAGAGAAGAAATCCACGACACAGAATGATTGAAACGTCAGAAGCTCCACACTGCAAAGAGCGGCCAAACTGCCCCTCCAGAGAATCCAGGAGAAGGGGGTCACAGGTCAGCGGGGCGCAATAGACTTACCCTTGTTGGCAAAACGGGAACTCAAGCTACGGAAGCCTGCCTTTGCAGAGGTCTCAGGAGAGGTCTCAGGCAGCGCAAACAGCGGCCCGGAACGTGCCTCACAGGCCCACGGCCCGCGCGTCCCTTCTCTGTCCTTTCTGAGCCTGGTGCGCAGACTGCCAGGCGAGAGGAGCGTTGCTCTCGACCCCGAGGGGAAACGTCACACTGCGGAGCAGTCTCCACACGCGCGTGTTCTCTGAGCCTCGCGGCTCGTACGCTGCGGTGCGGGCGCGGTCACTGCTGTTGCCATCGCTTTCATCCCGAAGAATGCTTTCTAAACAATAATGTTTCAGATTAAGCAAATGTGGCACCTTCCAGCTCTTCTAGCTTTGCTGGTGGTCCTAACATCCCGAGACATTAAACAGCGAAGGGACAAATTCCTGCTGTTCTTAGGCAGATATTTTCATAATCTTTAAGACACACTGATTGTCCATCAATATTTTTAGGTTTCAGTTCAGAAAATAAAAAAACACAGTTCTGGCCATGAATCGAGATGACTTGGACTTTCAGAGTCAGTATCATGCTTCAAGAACTCTTGACTTTAATCCTGTAAAATAAAGGGCAGGGTGATCGTTTGCAAGTTCAGGAGAAATACAGGGTTTGAGCCTGAGACTGTACAGTTAAATATCATCTTATGAATCATCAGAATTATTGGTGCTTCTTAAGCTACGCTTCTTCCCTCGCATTAGTAATCTTGTGCTTAGGCTCCGCTGCCAAGGTGCTCAGGTGCTACTGAGCATCGCCCAGAACAACGGGTCACTCTGTACAGCCTGACAAAATGGGCCGGGAGGGGAAGAGACACGTCTGCATCGGGCTCTGGCATGCATGTGGAGGCGCTGGGCATGACGGCTCAATGATGAATTTCAAAGACTGGCAAAGACTTGGCAAGATCTTTATAGGAAACAGTGGATGTGGGTGGACATACATCAAGATGGGATCTTGATCGGTTTTCCCCTCCAAGAAAATGAGTACTAGGTTAGAGATCTTCCTGAGAATGAAAAGGAACTGAAAGAAGCATCTGTCCTCACGCGATCTTTTCTTCTGCTCAACCAAGGCAGGTTACTGTTGGGAAGAAGAAGAACCAAGCAAGAGAGGAGAAGTGCTCTCATCGGAAGGGAAACATTTGAAAGTCAAATGATTCAGATATTCGGGCTAGATTCAATGATTCAAGAAACAGCAGAACTCCTAATCGCTTCCTCTGTTGGCATTCCTTTCAAGTTGGCCAGGTTTATATAAAATCAAGGAGCTGCATTTTCCTAGTCTGTGAGCTCTTTCACCTCATGACCTCCCACAAATCCTGTGAACAGGTACTTGAGGATTTTGTGAAAGGAAAGTAAGTGAGCTTGACGCAGTTTGTAGGGGGCTGGACATGCTTCAGGGGGTGAAGCCCTCCAACTCTGCCCAGCCCCGCCCTCCTGAAGGCGCTACTGAGGCGTGGAGAACAACCTTGCATTAGTGCGCTCCCTGTAAAGAATGAATGCCCTGTAAACATGAACACGAGAGTCCACGAGTTCTGAGTTTCAAAAAGAGCAGTAAGTGAACACTAGCCTGAGCAAGCATGCACTTCAGTGCCGCCGCTCAGTCGTGTCCGACTCTGTGCGACCCCGTGAACCGCAGCACGCCAGGCCTCCCTGTTCCTCACCATCTCCCGGAGTTCACTCAGACTCACGTCCATTGAGTCAGTGATGCCATCCAGCCATCTCATCCT
>SJYW01051368.1:0-17196 GCA_006410735.1 Raphicerus campestris | reverse complement strand
CACACACACACACACACACACACACACACACACACACACACACACACACTTCTTTTGGTCTTAGCTTAGATTCTGAGAAAATCAACCGTAGTAAGAACATGGCAGGGAAACCTCAGAATGCTTTATACAGCCTGCACTGTCTGGATTCTCCTTTTAAGAGAAGAAATCCACGACACAGAATGACTGAAACGTCAGAAGCTCCACACTGCAAAGAGCGGCCAAACTGCCCCTCCAGAGAATCCAGGAGAAGAGGGTCACAGGTCAGCGGGGCGCAATAGACTTACCGTTGTTAGCAAAGCGGGAACTCAAGCTACGGAAGCCTGCCTTTGCAGAGGTCTCAGGAGAGGTCTCGGGCAGCGCAAACAGCGGCCCGGAACGTGCCTCATTGGCCCACGGCCCGCGCGTCCCTTCTCCGTCCTTTCTGAGCCTGGTGCGCAGACTGCCAGGCGAGAGGAGCGTTGCTCTCGACCCCGAGGGGAAACGTCACACTGCGGACCAGTCTCCACACGTGCGTGTTCTCGGAGCCTCGCGGCTCGTATGCTGCGGTGCGGGCGCGGTCACTGCTGCTGCCATCGCTTTCATCCCGAAGAATGCTTTCTAAACAATAATGTTTCAGATTAAGCAAATGTGNACCAGTCTCCACACGTGCGTGTTCTCGGAGCCTCGCGGCTCGTATGCTGCGGTGCGGGCGCGGTCACTGCTGCTGCCATCGCTTTCATCCCGAAGAATGCTTTCTAAACAATAATGTTTCAGATTAAGCAAATGTGGCACCTTCCAGCTCTGCTAGCTTTGCTGGTGGTCCTAACATCCCGAGACATTAAACAGCGAAGGGACAAGTTCCTGCTGTTCTTAGGCAGATATTTTCATAATCTTTAAGACGCACTGATTGTCCATCAATATTTTTAGGTTTCAGTTCAGAAAATAAAAAAACACAGTTCTGGCCATGAATCGAGATGACTNAGTCGCTCAGTTGTGTCTGACTCTTAGCGACCCCATGGGCTGCAGCCCACCAGGCTCCTCCGTCCATGGGACTCTCCAGGCAGGAGTACTGGAGTGGGGTGCCATTGAAGCTTTACTAGAAATCTAAAAAGTGCACTTTTGACAGGAAATACAGCTCTAGGAGACATGCTACGTACGTCATAGTACTGCCCACCCCACTGTGCTCCTCATAGCTTAGAAAAATACACACACACACATCACACGCAAGTGTATATGCTTAAAGGGAGCTAAGCCTCTTGATGACGGTGAAAGCAGAGATGGAAAAGCTCAGAAGACTAAGATCGTGGCATCTGGTCCCACCACCTCATGGCAAAGAGATGGGAAAGCAATGGAAACAGTGATAAGCTTTATTTTCTTGGGCTCCAAAATCACTGCAGATGGTGACTGCAGCCATGAAATTAAGACACTTGCTCAGCTATGACCAACCTAGACAGCACATTAAAAAGCAGAATCATCACTTTGCCAACAAAGTTCCACATAGTCAAAGCTATGGTTTTTCCAGTAGTCATGTATGGATGTGAGAGGTAGACAATAAAAAAGGCTGAACCCCAAAGAATTGATGCCTTCAGACTGTGGTGTTGGAGAAGACTCTTGAGAGTCCGTTGGACTGCAAGGAGATCCAACCAGTCCATCCTAAAGGAAATCAAATCTGGATATTCATTCGAAGGACTGATGCTGAGGATGAAACTCCAATACTTTGGCCACCTGATGTGAAGAGCTGACTCACTGGAAAATACCCTGATGCTTTGAAAGACTGAGGGCAGGAGAAGGGGATGACAGAGGATGAGATGGTTGGATGGCATCACTGACTCAATGGACATGAGTCTGAGCAAGCTCCTGGAGAGGGTGAAGGGCAGGGCAGCCTGGTGGCTGCGGTCCACAGGGTCACAAAGAGTTGAACGTGACAGGGCAGAGCAGCTGAACAGTTATTCACAGTATTATTAAAATGCTGCTTTATCCACACAGTTATGCATTAAATTAATAATGCTTGTTCTCTCATTTTATCTACAGCTTGGTCCACTTTTGCAATTATTGAGTAAAAGTAGTGAGAGGAAAATCCTAAAGTTAATGGAACTCCCAACAAAATCTGCAGTATAGGAGTGGTAGATTCCATAACATACCTAAAACGCAGTCTCATTATCATTATCTATTTCTGTCTGCAAAATCTGAATTTAAATTAAAGCCTTTTAAAAATTCAGCATTAAATTCCATATTCACAGACACCTGCACACAGAACACACACANCCACCAGGCTCCTCTGTCCATGGGACTCTCCAGGCAGGAGTACTGGAGTGGAGTGCCATTGAAGCTTTACTAGAAATCTAAAAAGTGCACTTTTGACAGGAAATACAGCTCTAGGAGACATGCTACGTACGTCTTAGTACTGCCCACCCCGCTCTGCTCCTCATAGCTTAAAAAAATACACACACGCACATCACACGCAAGTGTATATGCTTAAAGGGAGCTAAGCCTCTTGATGACAGTGAAAGCAGAGATGGAAAAGCTCAAAAGACTAAGATCGTGGCATCTGGTCCCATCACCTCATGGCAAAGAGATGGGAAAGCAATGGAAACAGTGACAAGCTTTATTTTCTTGGGCTCCAAAATCACTGCAGGTGGTGACTGCAGCCATGAAATTAAAAGACACTTGCTCAGCTATGACCAACCTAGACAGCACATTAAAAAGCAGAGTCATCACTTTGCCAACAAAGTTCCACATAGTCAAAGCTATGGTTTTTCCAGTAGTCATGTATGGATGTGAGAGGTGGACAATAAAAAAGGCTGAACCCCAAAGAATTGATGCCTTCAGACTGTGGTGTTGGAGAAGACTCTTGAGAGTCCGTTGGACTGCAAGGAGATCCAACCAGTCCATCCTAAACGAAATCAAATCTGGATATTCATTCAAAGGACTGATGCTGAGGATGAAACTCCAATACTTTGGCCACCTGATGTGAAGAGCTGACTCACTGGAAAATACCCTGATGCTTTGAAAGATTGAGGGCAGGAGAAGGGGATGACAGAGGATGAGATGGTTGGATGACATCACTGACTCAATGGACATGAGTCTGAGCAAGCTCCGGGAGAGGGTGAAGGGCAGGGCAGCCTGGCGGCTGCAGTCCACAGGGTCACAAAGAGTTGAACGTGACAGGGCAGAGCAGCTGAACAGTTATTCACAGTATAATTAAAATGCTGCTTTATCCACACAGTTATGCATTAAATTAATAATGCTTGTTCTCTCATTTTATCTACAGCTTGGTCCACTTTTGCAATTGTTGAGTAAAAGTAGTGAGAGGAAAATCCTAAAGTTAATGGAACTCCCAACAAAATCTGCAGTATAGGAGTGGTAGATTCCATAACATACCTAAAACGCAGTCTCATTATCATTATCTATTTCTGTCTGCAAAATCTGAATTTAAATTAAAGCCTTTTAAAAATTCAGCATTAAATTCCATATTCACAGACACCTGCACACAGAACACACACAAAAATGATTCAGGAGATCAATTATGCATATGATTCTATGTAGTAAGGTCGTTTCAGACAGTGCTATACACAGTGCTAAGACAGATGAAAAATCAGTTTATTGTGTATCCACAAATTATGCAATCCAACATTTTATCTTCTTAAATCAGGTTGCCACATTTATAGGAAGACTTGTAATTTTTCGAAAGAATGTTTCTCATTTCCTTCATAAAATACCCAACTGTAGTTAAGATAAGCTTGAATAATTTTTTAAGATATAATAAGGTGCTTAGCCTGAAAATCTTTTTGTGGCCTTGTCTGGATTGCTAAGGCATCGTTGCTTTGGGTCATTTGTGTGTCTGTTGTGAAGTGTGCCTCACCTTTTTCTGGACAAGTTTTTAATGGCCAAGCAAAAATAGCAGCATCATTACCACTGTCTACCTAGAAAACAACGGCATCTTTTAAATATGCACTACTTCTCCAAAACAGAGTGAATTATGTAGATATTAGCCCACTAACTCCTCACAACGAAAGTATAAATTAGAACAAGTTTGAACCAAATCCCAACTTAAGAAACATGGAAATTGAAACAAACAAACGAAACACCGAGAGAAGTGGGCAAGGTATTTCTGGAAATCCGTCCAGGACTCTGTCGGTGAAGCCTTTGTGCTTTCCTAGGACTCTGGCCATTAGGGCTTGGCTCTGTGTTAACCTACTCTTTGTCATTTTTTCACGGGTGCGTTTCCGACACAATAACCTAGGGAGAGATATTTCAGTTGTGATTCAAGTTATATTAAAGACCCAGACTATACAGTATATTGCCAAGTTCTTGGTTCACTATATACATCCAGAATTTGAATTTAAGGAGCCACCGGTAGTAGACCATTAGAATTAGAAATGAAAGCTAGTATATGTATAAGATAATCCACAGTGTTTATTCCAGACATCAATGTTTTTGTCTTTGCAATTAGCCAAAAATTTAATATATTTGATTTTTAATTAGGTGCAGTACTTTGTCCACCTCATGTGAAGAGTTGACTCATTGGAAAAGACTCTGATGCTGGGAGGGATTGGGGGCAGGAGGAGAAGGGGACGACAGAGGATGAGATGGCTGGATGGCATCACGGACTCAGTGGAAGTGAGTCTGAGTGAACTCCAGGAGTTGTTGATGGACAGGGAGGCCTGGCGTGCTGCAATTCAAGGGGTTACAAAGAGTTGGACATGACTGAGTGACTGAACTGAACTGATAATCACACTGAATTTAAGAAATTGATATATGAATATATGTGAATATGATATGGTATTCAAATGTACATGGGTTTCCCTGGTGGCACAGATGGTAAAGAATCTGCCTGCAATGCAGGTGACCCAAGTTTGATTCCGGAGTTGAGAAGATCTCCTGGAGAAGGGACTGGCTACCCACTCCAGTATTCTTGCCTGGAAAATCCTACGGACACAGGGGCCTGGTGGGCTACAGTCCATGGTGTCACAAAGAGTCAGACACAACTAAACCACAGCAAGAACAGCGATGAATATACTTAGGGTATAGAATTTATAAAGAGATCTTGCAGCTTTTGATCACAACAATTTTAATGAAGGCAATATATAGGCAAAATGTATGCAAAAAAGAACAAATACGTCTCACTTTACCTTTAATTTCATACTTTTACCTTTTTCATACAATTTACCTTTAATTTCATACTTTCAAAGGCCAGAAGCGACTGGGAGCAAATGAGATGTGACTGCTTTGCCTAAGTTGACCTACTGGAAATAAAAACACAATGGAACCCAACATTGTGGTTCTTCTCATGTGTAACGTTTCAAAATTCTCATATTTTATTCTCAGAACTTGGCTTATGAACGACTACATAATATCTGAAGTGTTGCTGTTTAGGTGGTAAGTTGAGTCCAACCCTTTCGTGACCCCAGGAACTTTAGCCCCCCGGCTCCACTGTCCCTGGGATTTCCCAGGCAAGAATATTGGAGTAGGTTACCATTTCCTTTTTCAGGGATCTTCCAGGTTCAGGGATCAAACCTGAGTCTCCTGCATTGGCGGGCAGATTCTTTACCATCTGAGCCACTTAGGGAAGCCCCACTGAAGAGCAGGGAGTGCACTTAATAAGCGACCATTTACAGTGTGCATGCATTTTTCACAGAATGTTTTCTTTCTTTGTGAATGTATAAATTTGAGCCCCAACTTCTACCTATTAATCTTTCTCCATGTATGCTATTATTCTATTAACTGATTTGAATTTTCAAATTATGTCTAATTCATCCAGTTCTCAAAATTTATGGAATGCCTCTGTATATTAGTCTCAATTAAGTATTCAGTAAATATTTTTAAAGATAAGGAAAGTAATCCCCAAATAAAGATTATCCCCCCAATTTTTTTCTTACAAGAATAAAGATCTAATTTTTAAGAATAAATGAATCATTCACTTAATGAATCAGGAAAACCTTTAACAATTTTAATTTGGGTAATATTAAACAGAAGAGATCATTTGTAATCCTAACTTTGGGCTAGGTAGACTTGAAATCTTGTTAGCAGAAAGAAGCATTTTGTAACATGTTTCCTCTAAGCCACTGCAAATGTTTCAAAAATGTCAAATGCTGCAAAATTGTAATTCAGGTGATTACTTTCTTCATCCTTATTATAGTCAAATCTTTTTATGTAATTTGTATTATCACTGACTTGATTCTTGTCTGCCCTGACTTATTACTGATTCCTCCAAAAATAACTTAACATTTTTTATGGTTGGCCTTCTAAAGCAAGGCCTAATTTTCTCGTGTTTAATTCAAAATATTGGAAACATTTCCTTTTTACTTCTGTCCATAGGATTTCCCAGGCAAGAATCCTGGAGTGGGCTGCCACTTCCTTCTTTGGGGGATCTTTCCGACCCAGGGATTCCACCCAGGCCTCCGGCCCTGCACTGTGCTGCAGGCAGAGTCTTTTCCATTGAGCCGGTGGGGAAGCCCAGTGTACGAAGGTAAGATACTGATTAATTATGGGTCTTCTTCTTCTTTTTTTTTTTTCCTGAAGGAAAGAATATGCATTTTTGGTTAGGCTTCAGTTCAGTTCAGTTCAGTCGCTCAGTCATGTCCGACTCTTTGCAACCCCATGAATCGCAGCACGCCAGGCCTCCCTGTCCATCATCAACTCCTGGAGTTCACTCAGACTCACGTCCATCGAGTCCGTGATGCCATCCAGCCATCTCATCCTCGGTCGTCCCCTTCTCCTCCTGCCCCCAATCCCTCCCAACATCAGAGTCTTTTCCAGTGAGTCGACTCTTTGCATGAGGTGACCGAAGTACTGGAGTTTCAGCTTTAGCACCATTCCCTCCAAGAACACCCAGGGCTGATCTCCTTCAGAATGGACTGGTTGGGTCTCCTTGCCGGCCAGNCGACTCTTTGCATGAGGTGGCCGAAGTACTGGAGTTTCAGCTTTAGCATCATTCCCTCCAAGAGCACCCAGGGCTGATCTCCTTCAGAATGGACCGGTTGGGTCTCCTTGCCGGCCAGGGGCTCTCAGGAGTCTTCTCCGGCACCGCAGCTCGGCTTAGCTTTCTGTATTTATTTCCACAGGTAGCATTCTACATCTCTATCGTCTGTCCCAGTAGATATTTTATCCTGACCTAGTTCACTCATTTCTGTTTCTTAGTTTCCTTCAAGAGAATCTATTTGAGTTCAGTCCCAAGCCCACAGCTCAAGTTCAGGTTCAGTGGGGCCAGGCCACAGTGAACTGGAGCCAGTCGCGGTCTGCTTGGGCCGCTGTGATCAGGGAATCTCGGCTTTTGATGTGCTCTTTCTCGTTTACTTTTAGTACACCCGCTAGACTTGAGCCTNCCTGACCTAGTTCACTCATTTCTGTTTCTTAGTTTCCTTCAAGAGAATGTATTTGAGTTCAGTCCCAAGCCCACAGCTCAAGTTCAGGTTCAGTGGGGCCAGGCCACAGTGGACTGGAGCCAGTCGCGGTCTGCTTGGGCAGCTGTGATCAGGGAATCTCGGCTTTTGATGTGCTCTTTCTCGTTTACTTTTAGTACACCCGCTAGACTTGAGCCTGCATTTTCCATTTAAATGTGTTCTGAATCATGACATTTTGGTACCGCTTGGTTTTCCTATAAAACTATTAGAAATTCACTGGGCCTCTTGCCTGATCCGTCATTCATGACATAATTTTGAATTTGATTGGTCACTGATTATACAGTTGAATTTCAGCTGCTGAGAAAACATAGTACTGTCTTACGTCCAAGACTCTCATTTGCAAAATTGACTTGCCAAGATAATAAAAGCCATCTTTGAAAATTGCTACCTTTTGGGCACAAGTTGTTTATTTTTAGTTAATATTTCCTAAATGATGCTTTATATTGTCAAGTACTACATTTGTTGTTTCGTATTTTAGTAGAAAAATCTAAAAATAATTGTCATCAATAACTCTGAAGATCTGAAAAGCAGGAAATTATTTCTGGATTTAAAATAAACACTTCTATTAAAGATGCGGCTGTACTTGCTGCTCTTAATTGTTAAAGCACTTGCTTTCAGGTTGTTACAGGAAAGGGATTTGTATTGTTCTGCTCCTAAAATTGTACCTTAAATATGAAAGAAACCAAATATATATAACACAGAAAAGGGAGGCTGCAACCACTGACACAACTATTCACCTCATTTTGAGAGGATATTTGCAAATTCCATTCAGTTCTATGAGAATTGATCGAATGTTTTCTTTGTGGAAAAATCCTTCCACAGGCTATGAGGAAAGAAGCCAAGATGCCAAGAAGCCAAGGCATGCTTCCGGTTTCAGATTTACAAAGTTCTTCAGGGGGAATATTTTATTATGATTTTGTAGATGAGAAAACTGAGGTTCAGAGAGGATAAGTCATTTGACCAAGTGAAACAGCTAAAGCAGTCAAACTAGGTGTTCTTCCTCACCCCTGATGACCGCAAACCACTTCCGTTGCTATTACCCCAGGATTCACGCTGTCGAGCTGCAGCAGCCTGTGTTGAACTGGAGTAAGCATCTAAAACAGCATTCTGACATTCAAGAGTAAGTAAAATATATTGCTAAAATTAACTTTATTTGCTTTTTTCCATTTTTGATGAGATTACTAGAAAATTTAAAATCACGTGTGTCCCTCATTTGTAACTTACACTGTGGTTCTCCTGGAAGCATTCCTTCAGGGGGTGTTAGTCACTCAGCTGTGTTCAGCTGTTTGCAACCCCATGGACTGTACCCTACCAGACTCCTCTATCCATGGAATTTTCCAGGCAAGAGTACTGGAACGGGTTACCATGCCCTCCTCCAGGGGATCTTCCTGACACAGGGACTGAATCTCCTGTATTGCAAGTAGATTCTTTACCGTTTGAGCTACCTGGGAAGACCTATTGTTTTAGAAAAGGCTATAAATTTCTTACTCAGTGTGTTTCAAATTGCCTTTTATTTTGCTTTTATTTATCCCTTTTATCCTCCTGAAATCTATGAAGCTACATGAATGTTCTCATTAACAAGATTCAGAAAACTTCTATTGGATGCATCAGCATTCNTATCCATGGAATTTTCCAGGCAAGAGTACTGGAACGGGTTACCATGCCCTCCTCCAGGGGATCTTCCTGACACAGCGACTGAATCTCTTGTATTGCAAGTAGATTCTTTACCGTTTGAGCTACCTGGGAAGACCTATTGTTTTAGAAAATGCTATAAATTTCTTACTCAGTGTGTTTCAAATTGCCTTTTATTTTGCTTTTACTTATCCCTTTCATCCTCCTGAAATCTATGAAGCTACATGAATGTTCTCATTAACAAGATTCAGAAAACTTCTATTGGATGCATCAGCATTCCCTGAGTGCTGGAATTAGAGGATTTGTAACTTCCTGAGTGCTCTTGAAAAGCTTTTTGGTGGCAGAAGGTTATTGCTACCTGAATAGAATATAAGTGCATTCAAATGAGGGTCAGGTTTTGCTCTCTGTTTTCTACCACCGTCAACACTGTAAATGGTTGGTGCAGATGAGTTAACAAGAGAGGGAACCAAAAGCTCGAGGGTGAGAGAGAATACTAACTGATTCTATTCAATGACAAGAGAAATGAAGCAAATTATTAAAACTTAGACCTGCCAAACTATTTTTATTCTGGAAAAAAAAAAGCTTATTTCCACTGCCTTTAGAGTTATTGTCCACTCTCTCTCCATGCCCCCTGCCCTCTGAGAGTCTTCTTATCTATAGCCTAAACAAGACGCAAATATCTGGTTAAAATAAAAATCTCCCTTTTTTCCTCTCCAACTACTTAGGTCAAAGTTTTATCAAAATTGCAATTTAAAGAGGAAAATAAACTGAGAAGTGAGACATAGTCAGCCTCATGTGGCTGTGCTTCTTTGATTTCCAAATTGGAGTATTGCTAAAAACAAGAAAACAGCCAAAATGGAGTAGCTTAGGCTAAGTCCCACGGCACCAAAGAGTCAGTTATAGCTTTGGCTCCACCAGAAGTGGAATTTTAAACCAGCCAGGCAGGAATTGCCTGATTCAGCCCTGGCTATGTAATCTGCAGGGTAGACCCCTACTGTCCCCCAAAGGGCAGTAATCTTGGAATTACTTGAAATAAACAACCTGCTTTTTTGTCCAATGCTATCCCTTGTTCCTGTCCCTCTGCCTCGACAAGTCCGTCAACCTGTACAGGTCCCCACAGCAATTTTCTCTCTGCTAGACTGGGTGCCGCCCAATTCAAACTGAGTTTTGGTCAAATAAATTCTTAAAGATGCTATCTTACCTCAGTTTCTCTTTTAGCAATATATTTAATCTTTAGGTTTTCTTGACTTCATTTCTGATGTAGTCCTTCACCCGGAAGAATAAAAGATCTACGGCGTCTGTTTTTCCTCTTCTTCGCTATTGTGGAAATGACCCAGACAGGAATCTGAACCAGCTTACAGAATAGCCCACAGGGATTTGCATACTACGATTTTTTCAAATATGCAGCTTTAAAAATCTAAATCTAAGCCTGTAGGCTCATTTAACTAATGAAAGTTGATTAGATTTTTTTCAGGTCTAGAGACAAAATTAGCAAAAAGCTAGGACTAAAATAAACCTCCAAAATTACCAGTTTTAATCTCTTTCCTCAGAGTATCTGAAGGGGAGGGACTAGCAAGCTTTAATGGAAACATGAAGTTCAAGTTGACCCTGATGATCTTTCAGTGAAGGCCTTATGGTTTGGCTTGCTTTTTACTTGCTTAAAACTAAACCGTTTTTAATAACCTACATTGTTCTCCCTTTACAAAGCACTCTGTAAAGTGTGTGATTGTATCTTGCTTGTAGCATTATGATTTGACATCCTTCCTCTGCAAAGCACTTTGTGGCACATATTTTTAATTCATATAAATCAGTTAACTCAATTTTAGGACTTTTCTGTGTTGCCACCAGTGATAACCAGACTTACTCAAGGCCTTAATAAAAATCACTCACCCAGGAGCGGAATAGGGGCTCAAATTCCTTAAAAAACTAGAAATAAAACTACCATATGACCCAACAATCCCACTACTGGCCATATACCCTGAGAAAACCACAACTGAAAATTATACATGTACCCCAATGTTCATTTCTGCACTATTTACAATAGCTAAGACATGAAGCAACCTAGATGTCCATCCACAGAGGAACGGGTAACGAAGCTGTGGTACCTATACACAGGGTATAATACTCAAGCATAGAAAGTCAGAAAGAGAAAGAGAGGTATCGCATATGGACGCGTATGTCAGTGACGCACGTGGGATCTAGAAAGATGGCACTGATGAGCCTGTTTGCCTGGCAGCAGTGGAGATGCAGGGCGTAGAAAGCAGACTTGTGGAAACAGTGGGGGAAGGAGAGAGTGAATGAACTGGAAGACGACCACGGAAACATACACACTCCCAAATATAAAGTAGATAGCCAGTGGGAACTTGCTATATGACTCGGAGCTCAAATCAGTGACAACGTAGAGGGCTGGGGTGGGGTGGGAGGTAGGAGAGAGCTTCAAGAGGGAGGGGACACATTATACATGGCTGATTCATGTTGCTGTATGGCAGAAACCAATATGATATTGTAAAGCAATTACCTTCCAATTAAAAATAAATACACTTAAAAAAACAGTAGACGCTCAAGAGGCTTCTAACTTTTGAACAAGTTTAACCACAGAACTCGCTTTTATTTAACATAAAATTTGTTGTGAAATATTTTGCATTAATTTGTTCATTCAGATAACATCACAAAAATTCAGATAACNAAATAAATACACTTTTGAACAAGTTTAACCACAGAACTCGCTTTTATTTAACATAAGATTTGTTGTTAAATATTTTGCATTAATTTGTTCATTCAGATAACATCACAAAAATTCAGATAACATCACACACACACACAAGTTTTTTACATCTTCAAGGACTGACCCAGAGCACCAAGATAAACAGACTTAACAACAAAGAATAGGTTTCTGTTAATTTCCAGTTCCTTTGGCAGGTAATAAGTTTGTTTCCTTTATCATTAGAATAAACCAAGTTTCTCAGACTTAGGAGTGTCCCACACTGAAATGTCAGGGCTCTAATTTGGCATTTAGAAATGAGCAGCATTATACTTAGAAAGGTGTTGCATATATATCTTAGTCTATTTGGACTTCTATAATAGAATAACACAGTCTGGGTGCCTTTCAAACAGCTGAAGTTTATTACTCACAGTTTTGGAGGCTGAGAGGTTCGTTAGCAAGATGCTAGTAGATTCAGTGTCCAGTGAGGGCCTGCCCTGAGTTCATAGACAGCTAACTTTTTGCTGCGTCCCCTTACAGTAGAATGGATGAAGCAGCTCTTTGGGGGTCTCTTTTGTAGGAGTGCTAAACCCATAGGAGCCCTCATGATTCAACTGCCTCCCAAAGGTCCCATCTTTAAATATCATCACACTAAGAGCTGGGATTTCAACATGTGAATTTTAGAAGGAAGACACTAGCATTACATAAAAACACACATACACACATATATATTATATATACATGTATATAAAGGAACGTGTTATGTATTATGAGTTCAGTTCAGTCGCTCAGTCATGTCAGACTCTTTGCAACCCCGAGAATCGCAGCTCCCCAGGCCTCCCTGTCCATCAGCAACTCCCGGAGTTCACTCAGAGTCATGTTCGTCGAGTCACTGATGCCATCCGGCCATCTCAGAGCTTTAGCTATTTATTTTTATTGCTTTACTGTTATTTATTCATTGCTGCACTTGGACTTTCTCTAGTTGCAGCTCACGGGCTTCGTCTGGTTGCAGCAAGCGGGCTGCTCCCTCGGCCGCGGGGCGGGCCTCTCCTCGTGGCGGCTCCTCTCCTTGCCCAGCCCGCGCTCTAAGCCTGCGGGCCTCAGTCGTCGGGGTGCAGGGGCTCGGGAGTAGTAACGCTCAGGATTAGTTGCTCCGCGGCATGTGGGATCTTCCCGGAAAAGGGATTGAACCCATGTCCCCCAGTTGGCAGGCAGGTTCTCGACCACTGGACCACCAAGCAAGTCCCAAAGAGATCTATCACACAAAGTTAGCTTAAACGATTAGGGAAGCCGACATATCCCAAGGTCGGCAGTCAGCAAGAACCTGCAGAGCTAACGGCACAGTGCCAGGTCAAAGGCCAACAAGACCGAGACCCAGGCAGAGCTGATGTTTCTTTTACCTTAGAAAGCAGGTAAAAGCCAAGTCCATGCTGCCCGATGAAGAAATCCCTTCTGCTCACAACAGGGCCAGCCCTTGTGTGCTACTCCGGCCTTCAGCTGACTGGATGAGGCACAACCGGATTAGGAAGAGCAATCTGATTTACTCAGTCTACCCATTCGAATGTGAATCTCATCCAGAAACGCCCAGAATAATATTTGACTAAATGATATCTGGCCAGCCCATGGCCCAGTTAAAATAACACATACAACTAACCATCAATATGAGTGTGTATATGTATTATCTTTCAGAAAGATTACGCTAGGCACCAGTAACACATAATAAAAATTGGCAAGAAAGGGAGCAATAGTGAGTACTCATCCTGGCATATCTACAGGCATCATATTTTCAAATAACAGAATTTCCCTTATTTGATAAGGGAAACATTTTTCTTTATGAAAGAATTCTAGCTCAGTAAATGTTAAAGGGATAATAGAATCAGAAATCAAAATTTTGCAGTGTTGATGAACCAAAATTTAATGAAACCCATTTACAGGAACTATAAAAGAGAAATCAAAACTGTGGAATGTTCTATCCCACAATTGACTTGGTTTTTTACATACCAATCAAGAGAAGAAAGAGCAAGGATAATCTTAAATTAAGAAATTTAGAAGAGTTAAGACAGACCTAACAGAATTTGTCTAGTTCTTGATAACTAACAAGGTCTAAAAATACTTTTTCAGCTAATCAGAGAAATCAGCAGTTATTAGGTGATACCAAAGAGTTACTATGACATTTATTAGGTGTCACACATAGAATTTCTTTACACTATTCTCTTTATTCTCATGTGCATTTGACATTTTTCATAAGAAAAAGAAGTTTAAAAAGAAAAAAAGCCTACACTCTTTTACCCTTTACCTTCACTGTGTGAGGTTGCCCATTTCTTCTTACCTTTAGCAATATTTATAACCAGCCTAGATAGCATATTCAAAAGCAGAAACATCACTTTGCCAACAAAGGTCTGTCTAGTCAAGGCTATGGTTTTTTCAGTGGTCATGTATAGATGTGAGAGTCGGACCGTGAAGAAAGCTGAGCACTGAAGAATTGATGTTTTTGAACTGTGGTGTTGGAGAAGACTCTTGAGAGTCCCTTGGACTGCAAGGAGATCCAACCAGTCCATTCGGTAGGAGATCAGCCCTGGGATTTCTTTGGAAGGAATGATGCTAAAGCTGAAACTCCAGTACTTTGGCCACCTCATGCGAAGAGTTGACTCATTGGAAAAGACTGATGTTGGGAGGGATTGGAGGCAGGAGGAGAAGGGGACAACCGAGGATGAGATGGCTGGATGGCATCACTGACTTGATGCACATGAGTCTGGGTGAACTTTGGGAGTTGTTGATGCACAGGGAGGCCTGTCGTGCTGTGATTCATGGGGTCGCAAAGAGTCGGACATAACTGAGTGACTGAACTGAAACATTTTTTGTTTATCTAACAAGTGAAAATAACTTGTT
Source organism: Raphicerus campestris (assembly GCA_006410735.1). Taxonomy (NCBI): domain Eukaryota; kingdom Metazoa; phylum Chordata; class Mammalia; order Artiodactyla; family Bovidae; genus Raphicerus; species Raphicerus campestris. The sequence goes on along the minus strand of SJYW01051368.1, from coordinate 2,592 downwards.
CTGCTGTTTTAACTTGCAGTTCTTTAAAGTACATAGCATGATGGTTTGAATTATATATATTATGATGTGATTACCAATATAGATTTAGCTAACATTCATCTTCTCATAGATACAATAAAAAGAAAAGAAAATAGAAAAGCATAAAGGAAAACAATATTTCTTCTTGTGATAAGAGCTCTTAGGATCTAACTATCTACATTCTTGTATATCAAACAGCAGTGTTACTTACAGGCATGTTGTACATTACATGCCTAGTAATTATTCATCTTATAACTGAAAGCTTGTCTTTTGACCACCTTCCTCCCATCTCTTCCTTTCACCACCTTTACTAACTACAAGTCTGGTCTATTTTTATATTAGAGTTTTGTTTAGATTTCACATGTAAGTGAGATCATACAACATTTGTCTTTCTCCATCAGATTCGTTTCACTTAGCATAATGCCGTCAAGATCCATCCATGTTGTCACAAATGGTCGGATGTCCTCATATTTTAGGGCTGAATAACGTTTTGCTGCATATATTATGTGTATATATATATAGACACATGTATATAATGTCTATATGTGTACATCTATATGTGTACATATACACATATAATACATATTATATTATACATGATATAATGTATATAATGTATTCATATATATTGCATATACATATATATGCCACTACTTCTTTCTTTATCCATCCATCCACCTACGGACACTTGGACTGTTGCCATGTCTTGGCTACAGTAAGCAATGCTGCTATGAACTTGGGGGTGCAGGTATNAATGATATCTGGCCAGCCCATGGCCCAGTTAAAATAACACATACAACTAACCATCAATATGAGTGTGTATATGTATTATCTTTCAGAAAGATTACGCTAGGCACCAGTAACACATAATAAAAATTGGCAAGAAAGGGAGCAATAGTGAGTACTCATCCTGGCATATCTACAGGCATCATATTTTCAAATAACAGAATTTCCCTTATTTGATAAGGGAAACATTTTTCTTTATGAAAGAATTCTAGCTCAGTAAATGTTAAAGGGATAATAGAATCAGAAATCGAAATTTTGCAGTGTTGATGAACCAAAATTTAATGAAACCCATTTACAGGAACTATAAAAGAGAAATCAAAACTGTGGAATGTTCTATCCCACAATTGACTTGGTTTTTTACATACCAATCAAGAGAAGAAAGAGCAAGGATAATCTTAAATTAAGAAATTTAGAAGAGTTAAGACAGACCTAACAGAATTTGTCTAGTTCTTGATAACTAACAAGGTCTAAAAATACTTTTTCAGCTAATCAGAGAAATCAGCAGTTATTAGGTGATACCAAAGAGTTACTATGACATTTATTAGGTGTCACACATAGAATTTCTTTACACTATTCTCTTTATTCTCATGTGCATTTGACATTTTTCATAAGAAAAAGAAGTTTAAAAAGAAAAAAAGCCTACACTCTTTTACCCTTTACCTTCACTGTGTGAGGTTGCCCATTTCTTCTTACCTTTAGCAATATTTATAACCAGCCTAGATAGCATATTCAAAAGCAGAAACATCACTTTGCCAACAAAGGTCTGTCTAGTCAAGGCTATGGTTTTTTCAGTGGTCATGTATAGATGTGAGAGTCGGACCGTGAAGAAAGCTGAGCACTGAAGAATTGATGTTTTTGAACTGTGGTGTTGGAGAAGACTCTTGAGAGTCCCTTGGACTGCAAGGAGATCCAACCAGTCCATTCGGTAGGAGATCAGCCCTGGGATTTCTTTGGAAGGAATGATGCTAAAGCTGAAACTCCAGTACTTTGGCCACCTCATGCGAAGAGTTGACTCATTGGAAAAGACTGATGTTGGGAGGGATTGGAGGCAGGAGGAGAAGGGGACAACCGAGGATGAGATGGCTGGATGGCATCACTGACTTGATGCACATGAGTCTGGGTGAACTTTGGGAGTTGTTGATGCACAGGGAGGCCTGTCGTGCTGTGATTCATGGGGTCGCAAAGAGTCGGACATAACTGAGTGACTGAACTGAAACATTTTTTGTTTATCTAACAAGTGAAAATAACTTGTTCTGCTGTTTTAACTTGCAGTTCTTTAAAGTACATAGCATGATGGTTTGAATTATATATATTATGATGTGATTACCAATATAGATTTAGCTAACATTCATCTTCTCATAGATACAATAAAAAGAAAAGAAAATAGANTCTTTAAAGTACATAGCATGATGGTTTGAATTATATATATTATGATGTGATTACCAATATAGATTTAGCTAACATTCATCTTCTCATAGATACAATAAAAAGAAAAGAAAATAGAAAAGCATAAAGGAAAACAATATTTCTTCTTGTGATAAGAGCTCTTAGGATCTAACTATCTACATTCTTGTATATCAAACAGCAGTGTTACTTACAGGCATGTTGTACATTACATTCCTAGTAATTATTCATCTTATAACTGAAAGCTTGTCTTTTGACCACCTTCCTCTCATCTCTTCCTTTCACCACCTTTAGTAACTACAAGTCTGATCTATTTTTATATTAGAGTTTTGTTTAGATTTCACATGTAAGTGAGATCATACAACATTTGCCTTTCTCCATCAG
>SJYW01051364.1:120123-134970 GCA_006410735.1 Raphicerus campestris | reverse complement strand
AAAGAATATAATCAATGTGATTTCGGTGTTGACCATCTGGTGATGTCCATGTGTAGAGTCTTCTCTTGTGTTGTTGGAAGAGGGTGTTTGCTATGACCAGTGCATTTTCTTGGCAAAACTCTATTAGTCTTTGCCCTGCTTCATTCCGTACTCAAAGGCCAAACTTGCCTGTTACTCTAGAATAGACAAATATTTAAGCAATTTTAGAAAGGAGTAAATGATAAAACAATGGTGGGATGCTATTAAAATGCTTAGGCCTGAAACCAACTTGTATATAGGAAAATATGGAATCGTTGACCAAATTATTAACATTGGTAAATATAAAAGTATTTTTTAGAATAATAGTATTCTAAGAAAATAATGGTATTCTAAGAAAATAATGGTATTCTAAGAACACCATGTGTATAGTACTGGAAAAAAAAAAAACAGATCAAGAATAGTTGAATAGAATAGAGAAAATGTGAGTTTTAAATATTTTTTTATTTTCAATGTTGCTTCTTTTAGATTTTAATACATTAGCCTTTATTTTGTTGTTAATTTTTGGAATTATGAGTTTATCATTTTTACTTCATTTGGGAAAACTGGGTATTATTCTCTCAATTATTCTTAGTGTCTTTATTCTCATTTTGGTATGCCAGTTACATATATATCAGATCATTTACTCTTGTTCCAAAATCCACCTAATATTTGTTCCTGTGTATGTATGTACACATGTGTGTGTTTTAGCTTTATTTCTTTCTATGATTTTATTTCATAGTTTTCATTGTTAGATCTTCAGTTTGACTAATTATTAATTCTTCAGTGAAATATTCATTTCATATGTCTCTTTATCTTTGGAAAACTTTTGCCTATTTATAGACTCTTCATTATATACATGTTCTTATGTAAATTTTGGATAATATTAATGATGGCTTTTAAAACTTTCATTTCTGTCCATATCATTTGATATTTCTTCTTGCTATGGGTCATATTTTTCTGTTACCTCACCTGCTTCATACATTCATTTGATGTTGAAAGTGATAAATTTTATGTTGCCAAATATTTGATATTGTACTCTTTTGAGGAAAGTGGTAGTTTTTACTGATAGGCATCTAAGTTATTTAAACATGAATTTGCACAACCGGAAGTTTACTTTTTTTATTATTTTGGAGAAACCAGAGTAGTCTTTACTTTGTGGCTCATTCAGCCCCATTACTCTGATGAGACTGTTGTGGGATTTCTATTGAATGGCCCCTATACTTAGCAAGGTCTCTGCACTTTGGCTGTTGGCACGTCCAAAAGTTTCTAGCCCTCTTTGAGCTATGGTAATTCTTTCAACTTACAGCTCCTTGATAGTTTTCTTTTAACCTGGAAATTAATTTTTGTCTGACATTTTGGAAATTCCACCCATAGATGCATAGATTACTATCTAGGCAAAGACTCAAGTGGGTCCCTAGGTAGAGCTTTCCTAAAGCCTTTTTGCTAAACAGCTCCTTTTTTTTGTGATCTTCTCCGTCATTTTCTTGCTCTGTGTCCTCTTCACTGGAGGTCCAAATCAACAACTTCCTTCTCTCAACAGTCATAAATTTATACTGACTGTTTGCAAAGGTTGGAAACTGGAGTTGCCTATATTTGCTCATCTTTCTAGTTATGTATAGTGGGAGTGGCAGTAGTGATTCTGATACTACCCCTGACTACAAGTAACACTTTAAGTATCTTTTTATAAGAGAAGTAAGTAATTAAAAAGGATATTTATTTGTGAAGATGTCACATTTATTTTTACACAGAAAGTAATGAGAGAGAGGTAAAAAAGGAGAGAGAGAGAGATCAAAAGGAACCTAGAGAACATAATTAATTTTATTTACTATTTCTGTCTTATCATAAGTGATTAAAACAAGTGTTGTAGACATATAAGTAGACAATATGAGTGATCATTTCTGAATTCTAAATCAGGAGAAACCTGCAATGTCTACATTTTTAAATGACTCCTGAGAGGATTTTTCTTCAGTTTATTGACATCCAATGATGATTTTTAAAAAAGTTTCTGTGCTATTATTTCACCTGCTTGGACACCAGGATGTGTGAGTGTCCAGTCTTCATCACTGTCAGTATCCTTCATACATAATTTTTAAGTTCTATCTTCCTCTTTCTGCAATATAGGAACCATACCTAGAATCACTTAAAAAGTATAAAGTGAGAGTGTTAGTTGCTTAGTCGTATCTCATTCTTTGGGACCCCATGAACTGTAGCCCACCAGAATTCTCTGTCCATGGAATTCTCCAGACAAGAATACTGGAGCCACTCCCTTCTGTAGAGGATCTTCCTGACCCAGGGATTGAACGCTGGTTTCTTGCATTGCAGGCAAATACTTTACCATCTGGGCCACCGGGGAAAAAACACAGTCACTGAGAAAAAATGAGTATGCTATGTCTCTGGTTAATGCAGGAATTCATTATTACCTCAGTTATTCCACATGTGTTCTGTCATTTAATGAATAAAAAAGTTAATCTTAGTAAACACTGACAAATACATAAAATACATTTTATAATATTTGTCTATGACTTCCCTGGTGGCTCATTGGTAAAAAATCCACCTGCCACGCAGGAGTTGTGGGTTTGATCCCTGGGTCTAGAATATCCCCTGAAGAAGGAAATGGCAACTCACCACAGCATTCTTGCCTGGAAAACTCCATGGATAAAGGAAATTGTTGGGCTACAGTCTGTGGGGTCGCAAATGACTTATACAGGACTTAGTGACTAAACAACAGCTACAAAAACAACACCATTTGTCTATACAGTCTATTCAAAACCTTTTAAATCACCTAAAATATGTTTCACTCAATTAATAGTATGCTACTGTTTAATACCATTAGTAAGCAGAATATAAGAAAACAGTGTCTGGCTTTTCAGCAACATGATGCTGTTATTCACTTCTAAAGAAATGTATGCACCTTTTAAAGGAAGGTCATTATAATATTCCACTTGTAGAAACAAGAGAGAAGGGGTTATATAACTAATTCAATATTAGAAAAGACTAAACTTTTAATCACTTAGTGGGTATCCTAAATTACATAGATTATAGTTTCAGAGTTCAAATTAGGAACAAAGCTAAATAATATTTTTAATGATTGAAAATATATTTAATCAAAGGATACTTCTATATTGTTTTCTCTATTTCACTTGAAAACTAAAAAAGTGAAAAACACTGCATTCTTTTTTTCACATTATAGTAATCATAGCTATGTCTAACTCCACATAGGCCTCCTGATATTTACAGTTTAATATTCACTGGTACGTATTTTATTACATTAATTTCTTTAGATTTTGTCTCCAATAATTAAGTATTTAAAATGAGATATTTTGCAACAAATTTAATGTTTCTATTATTGACAAAATATTTTTATTTGCCTCTTTATTTTCTTCTTTCAATTGATATTCACTTCCTACTATTTAAGAGCATTTATTTCATTTACTAAGTTGGCAGAAGTTATTGGAAGACTTTTCTAATCTCATTAATACATTGTCAAAAACAACAGAGTCAAAATATTGTGTTTATTACCCTGAAGTAAGATTCTGTGTCAAAATTTAATTTTCTTTATTGTTTATTTAAGATTTTGTAATGTAAAATATAATAATATCGGAATGCCAACTTGGAAGTATTAGTGGTTGCTGACAGCCTGGAAAATCAATTTTTATTCATTTTTCTTCCCTATGACCTGAGGAAAACTGAACACCGCAGTAAAAGAGTGAAACCTGATGCCTTTCAAACAATGTACAGACGATCCATTTTTTTTTCTCTGTAACAATAAATTATCATTAAAAGAGCTGTTGTAGGCATCACATCATTTTTTACAGAATCTTAGAGCTTGAGTTCACCTTTGACATTATAAGGTAAACTATTTTTGCTTCACATGAACAGTGTATTTTCTTCAGAGGATAATTCAATCTAAATTTTTAAAACTTTATATAAGGTTTAGCAATTTTATAATGTGTCTACATAAATCAGAAAGAATTTAGTCACACAAAAAAAGAAATTTTCAAGTAAACTGAATTATGAAAATCCCAGAAAGAAAAGTGTAAAGGTATAGTATCATATAGTAAATGTAGTTTCCCTAATGCTTTAATTGTAGGAAACTGTGCTGTATTATATACTCACATCTTCCTTTTATCAAATCCTGCAAGAAAATTNCACAAAAAAAGAAATTTTCAAGTAAACTGAATTATGAAAATCCCAGAAAGAAAAGTGTAAAGGTATAGTATCATATAGTAAATGTAGTTGCCTAATGCTTTAATTGTAGGAAACTGTGCTGTATTATATACTCACATCTTCCTTTTATAAAATCCTGCAAGAAAATTATGAAAAAAGATCCAGCTTTGATTGTTTGATACTACTATTTTTTTCCCTTCCATATGTGTCCTTTTTGCTTTTTAAAAAATCAACTGTGAGACACATGTATTAATCAAGAAGCATTTTTATATTATTGTACTTGGGGACATATCTCCTATTTTTTTTATCTGAATTTAAGGTTTTATGTATTTTAATTAATACTCAATTCTATTTAGATAATGGATTTACAACATTTCCTTAAACACTTTTAGACCTTCTTGATCTAAAGGAGCCACAACAAGGAATTTTAACTCAGAGTGAGTGGATTGGTAAAAACTAATAAAAGTAAAATTTTCTAATCTCAACTAAAGTATATGTTACCAATTTAAAACTCAAACAAGACTGTATTGGTTGGTTGAGTAAGATATAATTTGTTGCCTTTCAAAAAGTAGGGAGAATATCTCACATGCTTTGATGTCAAGGTCAAGAATTTATTCAGATTCTTTTATTGACTCATTGCCAGTTTTAAGGATTCAACAATCATATGCTCCAGCAATTTCACTTCAGAGTATTTTTCTTAAGGAAATTAAATCACTGATTCAAAAGAATGCACTATGTTCATTGCAGCATTATTTATAATAGCCAAGATATGGAAAGAAAACATATTCATTGATAGATGCATGGATAAAGAAAGTATAGAATATCTATTAAATGGAATATTATTTAGCTCTAAAAAAGAAAACAATTCTCCCATTTGTGACAACATGGATGTAACTTGAGGTGTTGCACTAGCTAAGATATAAAAGATCTTATAAAGGTCTTACATAGACCATAGTTTAAGACATAAGCTAAACAGAAAAAAGGTGAAATTTATTGTGATATAAAAGTATAACTATGTGAAGTGATGGATGTTAACTCATCATTTTGCAATACATACATGCATTAAATCAGTTTGTTGTATACCTAAGTGACATTGCTTAGTTGTGTACGAAATTTCGCAACCCTATGGACTGTAGCCTACCAGGCTTCTCTGTCCATGGCATTTTCCAGGCAAGGGTACTGGAATGGGTTCCCATTTCCTTATCCAGGGGATTTTCCCAACCTGGGGATTGAACCCAGGTCTCCCACATTATGGGCAGACACTTTACTCTCTGAGCCACCAGAGAAGCCCAATATACCTAAAACCAAAGTTATTTGTAAACTCTATCTCAGTAAAGAGAAGGAATTTAAAATTCTCATTAAAGATGGAGAGGTAGGAAGATTCTTAATTCACTTTCTTCTTCAGACACACTATATATGGAATAATTACCTCTTAAAAGAATCTAAGAAGTGGTGGAGCAACATTTCCAAAGAAGGGAAACAAAAGGGACTCCACATTGAACCAGGTAAGAAATGTTGAGCCAAATTCAGCATAAATACCACTTGCAGTATCAGACCCAGTCAGGAGGGAACTCAAACCTTGACTTTCTCCTCAGGAGTGAAGGATTCATACCCCAGATTGTGTGTGTGTGAGTCGCTAAGTCATGTCTGACTCTTGATGACCCCATGGACTGTAGCTTGCCAGGCTCCTCTGTCCATGGATTTCTCCAGGCAAGAATACTGGAGAGGGTTGCCATTTCCTTCTCCAGGGTATCTTCCTGACCCAGTAATCAAACCCAGGTCTCCTGAATTGCAGGCAGACTCTTTACCACTGAGCCACCAATGGAGGGTCATACACCACCTTCAGTTCAGTTCAGTTAAGATGTGTATAAGAGACAGCATGGATGTAACTTGAGGTGTTGCACTAGCTAAGATATAAAAGATCTTATAAAGGTCTTACATAGACCATAGTTTAAGACATAAGCTAAACAGAAAAAAGGTGAAATTTATTGTGATATAAAAGTATAACTATGTGAAGTGATGGATGTTAACTCATCATTTTGCAATACATACATGCATTAAATCAGTTTGTTGTATACCTAAGTGACATTGCTTAGTTGTGTACGAAATTTCGCAACCCTATGGACTGTAGCCTACCAGGCTTCTCTGTCCATGGCATTTTCCAGGCAAGGGTACTGGAATGGGTTCCCATTTCCTTATCCAGGGGATTTTCCCAACCTGGGGATTGAACCCAGGTCTCCCACATTATGGGCAGACACTTTACTCTCTGAGCCACCAGAGAAGCCCAATATACCTAAAACCAAAGTTATTTGTAAACTCTATCTCAGTAAAGAGAAGGAATTTAAAATTCTCATTAAAGATGGAGAGGTAGGAAGATTCTTAATTCACTTTCTTCTTCAGACACACTATATATGGAATAATTACCTCTTAAAAGAATCTAAGAAGTGGTGGAGCAACATTTNACCTAAAACCAAAGTTATTTGTAAACTATATCTCAGTAAAGAGAAGGAATTTGAAATTCTCATTAAAGATGGAGAGGTAGGAAGATTCTTAATTCACTTTCTTCTTTCAGACACACTATATATGGAATAATTACCTCTTAAAAGAATCTAAGAAGTGGTGGAGCAACATTTCCACAGAAGGGAAACAAAAGGGACTCCACATTGAACCAGGTAAGAAAGGTTGAGCCAAATTCAGCATAAATACCACTTGCAGTATCAGACCCAGTCAGGAGGGAACTCAAACCTTGAGTTTCTCCTCAGGAGTGAAGGGTTCATACCCCAGATTGTGTGTGTGTGAGTCGCTAAGTCATGTCTGACTCTTGATGACCCCATGGACTGTAGCTTGCCAGGCTCCTCTGTCCATGGATTTCTCCAGGCAAGAATACTGGAGAGGGTTGCCATTTCCTTCTCCAGGGTATCTTCCTGACCCAGTAATCAAACCCAGGTCTCCTGAATTGCAGGCAGACTCTTTACCACTGAGCCACCAATGGANTATGGAAATTCAAAAAACCTCAAATAGCCAAAGCAATCTTGAGGAAGAAGAATGGAACTGGAGGAATCAACTTGCCTGACTTCAGGCTCTACTACAAAGCCACAGTCATCAAGACAGTATGGTACTGGCACAAAGACAGAAATATAGATCAATGGAACAAAATAGAAAGCCCAGAGAGAGATCTGCACACCTATGGACACCTTATATTTGACAAGGAGGCAAGAATATACAATGGAGTAAAGACAGTATCCTTAACAAATACTTTTTAATAAAGTATCAATATCAAGTATATTTATTTCAGTATACAATGTTGTTACCAATTATAAAAGTTATGTGTTCACATCATAAAACAAGTGACAAAAACACATTATCAAGGATATTCAAATTTCTCTCCATGCTTCAGTTCCTCAACAGTGTTGCTCACCTTCTATTTCTCATATGTATCTCAGGTAGCTGTTACTTACAATTTCTTTTTATTTTTAGTTGACATTGTGGACTATAACCTCAGGACTAAACTGATCTCTCAGACCATAGCTCTACTGCTGATAGGGTCAGTGCACACTGAATATTTTTCTGGTTATAATCTAAGTCTAGAGAAGTTAGCTATCCTGTTGCACCTGTGTCTGAGACTACTTAGCTTTGTCAGTTGGTGCCACATGCTCTGTTTCTGAAGGGGACACATTGGTGATTCAGTTTCTTGGAAAGTTTGAGAGATGATTCAAATGTTTGCTGATCATTTTTTTTTTCAAATCAAACTACATGTCAGAACAAGAATCCTATCTAATACAAAGGTCTTATACATTCTCAGATGAGACCATAGTAACAACTCTAAGTACACAGTGGGAAAAATTAACCCACTCTATATTACTTGAATGTAATGAAACAAGTGGTTCATTGCTAAATGCAAGAAACATTGAGGCAACAGGCAGAAACTGAAATTCTCCTAGGAGAAGCAAGAGATACATTTTTACCTTATCTGTGTTTATTCTTTTCCTAAGCAAAACATTTTTAGCTGGTTGGCATTGTTTTACACAAAATGGCTCTTCTCATCATACTCTTCCTCACTTATGATGAAATTCAATTTGTGACTAACGTTCTTAAAGTACAGTCCTTGAAGTGCAGTGCTTGCATGGTCTTAAATAAGAAGAATGGGACATTCCCCTCACCACTCTTTACCTCTAACCCCAACCATCATTATTCTAAATAGCAATATAATTGTACCAGTGCAGTCTAAGTTCACAACAGCTTGGGGCCACTCCAGCTAGCTCTTGCTACATAAAAACACTCTAATACTGGAGCATATATATACAGTTCAGTTCAGTTCAGACGCTCAGTTGTGTCCAACTCTTTGCAACCCCATGAACCAAAGCACATCAGGCCTCCCTGTCCACCACCAACTCCCAGAGTCCACTCAAACCCGTGTACATTGAGTCACTGATGCCATCCAACCATCTCATCCTCTGTCATCCCTTTCTCCTTCTGCCCTCAACCTTTCCCAGCATTAGGGTCCTTTCTAATGAGTCAGCTGTTCGGATCAGGTAGCCAAAGTACTGGAGTTTCAGCTTCAACATCTGTCCTTCCAATGAACACCCAGGACAGATCTCCTTTAGGATGGACTTATTGGATCTCCTTGCAGTCCAAGGGACTCTCAAGAGTCTTCTCCAACACCACAGTTCAAAAGCATCAATTCTTTAGCACTCAGCTTTCTTCATAGTTCAACTCCCACATCCATACATGACCACTGGAAAAACCGTAGCTTTGACTAAACAGACCTTTGTTGACAAAGTAATGTCTCTGCTTTTGAATATGCTATCTAGGCTGGTCACAACTTTCCTTTCAAGGAGTAAGCATCTTTTAATTTTATGGCTGCAGTCACCAGCTGCAGTGATTTTGGAGCCCCCAAAAATAAAGTCAGCCACTGTTTCCACTGTTTCCCCATCTATCTGCCATGAATTGATGGGACCGGATGCCATGATCTTAGTTTTCTGAATGTTGAGCTTTAAGCCAACTTTTTTACTCTCCTCTCATTTTCATCAAGAGGCTCTGTAATTATTCTTTGCTTTCTGCCATAAGGGTAGTGTCATCTGCATATCTGAGGTTATTGATATTTCTCCCGGCAGTCTTGATTCCAGCTTGTGCTTCTTCCAGCCCAACGTTTCTCATGATGTACTCTGCATATAAGTTAAATAAGTAGGGTGACAATATACAGCCTTGATACACACACACACACACACACACACACACACACACACACACACAGACAATAGTTTACAATTATACTTCATGGTTCTGGGAACTGACAGACAGCTGAAGAGTTATTGCTCCAGGCTCTCACATAAGTTTGCTGTCAGATAGTAGCTAGAGTTGGGTCAAATGGATGCTTTTCCATTTATATCAGTGATGTCTGGCCTGGTTTGTCAACTCTCAAAGAAGCTAACTTGGACAACTCACTGCATAGTCATCCCAGGGTTATCAGACTTACACATTCAGAATGAGCATGCCATGAAACTAAGGCAAACCTGTAAGGTTTTTACTCATTAGCCTGAAAAGTCATCTCAGTGTTGCATTCAGTTCAGTTCAGTTCAGTTCAGTCACTCAGTCCTGTCCAACTCTTTGCGACCCCATGAATCACAGCATGCCAGGCCTCCCTGCCCATCACCAACTCCCGGAGTTGATTCAAACTCATGTCCATAGAGTCAGTGATGCCATCCAACCATCTCATCCTCTGTTGCCCCCTTATCCTCCTGCCCCCAATCCCCTCCCAGCATGAGAGTCTTTTCCAATGAGTCAACTCTTCGCATGAGGTGACCAAATTATTGGAGTTTCAGCTTTAGCATCAGTCCTTCCAATGAACACCCAGGGCTGATCTCCTTCAGAATGGACTGGTTGGATCTCCTTGCAGTCCAAGGGACTTTCAAGAGTCTTCTCCAACACCACAGTCCAAAAGCATCAATTTTTCTGCACTCAGCTTTCTTCACAGTCCAACTCTCACACCCATACATGACCACTGGAAAAACCATAACCTTGACTAGACGGAGACACACTATTAGTTTACCTTAAACCCAAGGCCAGCCCAAATTCAAACTGAGGGATCTATTTAAGTTAAGGAATCTCAGGAATGCTGGGAAGCATGATTCATTCGGTAGCCATTTTGGGTGAATTTATTTAAAATAAAAATATGCTTTAATTGGAATTCATAGATTATTTTTTAGTTTATGTGAATCTGACCTCTCACTAAAATTGCTATTTTTCACCATTCTATCATTAAAATCTCTATATCCCTCATTTATGTTCTGTGTCTTCCCTCCTCCTGCTTGTTTTCTTTTTTTTTAATCTGTCCATTGCAATCCATTTTTAACTATAAACTTTCACATCTAATCCATCCTCCTAGGCAACAGATATCTTTTTGAAAGCTGAATTTGTTATCCAGAATATCTATTATTATTTTCAGCTCCATGTCTGAACAAATCTAGTGAGGATGTTATCAAAGTTTGCTCCAGCTCATAAAGATACATTAAAGAGCATCAGGAGAAGTTCATAGAACATGTTGGAATGACTTGAACTTGAGCCTTGTTTGTTGCTGTTTTTTATATTCATTTACCCAGTTTGTCTTGCTGTGTACATTTCTCCATCTTACACAATAGGAATTCACATTAGAATCTGTCAAACAGCTTGCTGAAAGCCGTTTTCACTGTCTGCAGCACTTCCCGGGGCTTACAGTCACATAACCATATCAAAAAAGACAATTGAACTGGCCTAGTATGACTTATTTGATGAGGTTATATTAGTTCCTCTTCATCACCACTCTCCTTTATAGGTGTTCCAACATTTCTCTTTTATTAATAGACTCAGAGAAATTATTCAAAACTGGCATCAAGGTCTCTGGTTGCTGAATATGCCTTCTATTTGGCCTCAAAACTTGTAAATGCCTTTAACTATCTAATTTATCCTATCCTTCTCTACTAATTTTTAGGGGCGGTGATTTTTCATTTAAACTGTCATATCTTTTAGTGCCTCAGAATTTAATTCATACAGTATAGAATGCAAAAAAATAATTTAGTAGAGTTGTACTGTTGAAATTTCTCCTCTTTGATTGGATTTGAATTTCATCTTACCAATAGCAAATGCTAAATTTTCTATTCCAATGTGACTTTTTTCTTCAATAAGAAAAAAGAGAGCACAACAGGAATGGTGGAATTTTTTTTCTCAGTGCCACTATTAGCATTATAACATATTTTTTAAGGACTGAGCTGACAGCTTTCTGGCTCTTCTTCCTCTGAGCATAACTAAAATCATCTTTCTTATCCTTTGCTAGTTTTTTTTTTTTTTTTTCCCTATACATGCCAGTTCATTATTTGAGCTGTGACTGAGTCTTGATTTTTTTTTTCAGGTTTTATACAAAAATATTCAATCTGAGCTTGATACAGAGTTCTTTATAAAATCACAACTAGCTCTTCGGGTATTTTGTTTCTAATTTAAACCTTGCTTTTGTCCCATCAAGTGTTTAAGGTGACTATATTTCAATATCATTCAAAATTCTTCCTCAGTGGAATAATTTGTGATTATGCAGTCAAAATTTTTTTCAAAAATTTATAGCACTAGCCTAACACTTTCTCATTTAAAGACTCAGCAAAAATTGATGCACTTTCCTTAGCTTTGAATGTACAATTTTTGTGTGTATTGTCTTGCTTGTTGATCATTCTCTGACAACAAGACCAAATTCCTCTAAGGTTACCATCAATCAATTTAATGTTATCAAGTATTTTTTTTTCTCTTTCTATACCTAGAACCACATGGAGAGTTTTCTATGACTAGCTGATAACAAAAATAAATCAAACTTTTATGCATATTTTTTTTCCATGCTCAAAATAGACTACTGCAACATTACAGTTTGACTTAGGCTAGAAAGACAGCAGCAGCTCCAAATCCCACCATGGACGGAACTTCAAGCAAGACATTTGTTTGTTGGTTTCCTGGAAGAAGAATTAACCAGAAATATGGATTTACATAGTTAGTGACATGGCTGGATTATCAAAAACACAGACAGAACAAGATGAGTGCAAAGAGAGTTAGGATGGAGGATATGATTGAACCATCAAAGTGCACCCTTGGGTAAGGATATGTATTTTCCATTCAAATGCTACCAAAGGACAACCACTGCAAAGAATGCTATTTCTCTGCCCTTTTCAGTGTTTGCTTATAAGACTCATGAAGAAAATGGACCATGGTAACAGTGATGTAAAGTAGCATTTGCTCACCAACATGGACTTCCACTTACTAAGGCTGATCACCTGCTAATAACAGAATCTCAAACTGAGTTTCTATTGTTATTTGTCCTTGAGGAAACAAACCAGCAACATGATATTTGTTCTTGTTCTTCAGCTGCTAAGTAATGTCTGACTCTTTGTGACCTCATTGACTGCAGCACGCCAGCACTTACCTGTCCTTCACTATTGCCTGGAGTTTGCTCAAAGTCCTGTCTGTTGATGTTACATACATTTTATTGAACTCTTTCCATTGTGGAAGGACAGAAGTTTATCTTCAGAAATATATACATTTGCCTCACATACTCTTGATACTTTGTTGGCACCATCATCCATGAAACTCTCCAAAGTCTTGTTCATTATCATGACATTCACCTATTTAGCTATTGGCATTGTGTAATAGAAACACAATGACTTAAAATAACATTTTTAAATTTCTCTCATCAGTTGGGAGTCAGCTGATTTAGACTGAGCTTAGCTGGACCTGGAGTCAACCTGCAGGCTGTGTTTAAGTCTACATTGTATGTCTCTCATTTTCTTTAGATCATATCTATGATCTAAAGAAAGATCACACACACACATATATATATTATATATATAAAGGTATATATATATGATCTAAAGAAAGATAATATATAAGATCATATAATAAATATAATGATAAGGATAATTTCTTTTTTATTTTATTTTATGAAAAAAGCAGATCATTCTGTTAGAGCCTTTTCCACACACTGAATTCAACTTTTTTTTTTTTTATTTGACTTGATCCTATTCCTTTTCTGTCTTTTAAACTGGTAGCTATAGAGGTTTTTATGATTTGGATCCAATATTTAGGCAAAAATGAAGCAAAAATGTTACTTCATCATGATCGTGTGTATTTATAATGAATAGGGATTATGTATACTCACGTGAATATTATCTTCCACTCAATGATTTTATAAATTTCACTTTTATGATATGATATGATATATATACTTATAAAACTTATTCACAGTTTTTCTGATTATTCTTTCTTCTTTTATATCCCATTTTTATTTATTTATATTTTAATCAGTTTGTGGAGCTCCAGAAAAATAAAATCTCTTACTTCTTTCATGGGAGTCACATTAAATTTGCTTAGTAATTCAAAGAGAACTAAAAATTTTTATGAGAATCATTCTTCTTTTAGAGAACTGAATATTTTTCCATTTGATGAAATAAATTTCATTTTTAGAAGCACTTCTAAATTCCCATGATAAATCTTTACTCTTAAATCATTGTTTTAGATATTTTCTACTTAATTTATTATTGTAAATGTTCCTTCATTTCCATTATATCATCTAACTGTTAGAATATATCAAAGCTTCTCAGACTTAGCATTATTGCCTTTTTGGCCTAGATGCAGATTTGTCCTGGAGGTGGGAATTGTCCTATGCACTGTAGGATGTTTAGCAGCAGCCTCCCTGGATGCTGTTCAAATTCAAGCAGCAACCTCAACCCCATTGCTACCACTCTGATAATCAAATTTTTTCCAGACTTTGTCAATGCCCACCTCCTTCCTGCCCCCACAGTGCTCCTGAAAGGGGGGGGGAAATTTACATTCCACTGTGAATCAGTGGTGTAGATTAAGAGGACATAATTTTTTATGTTAATATCATATCCTGCTACATTATTAAATCATCTTATATCTTTTTCCATACCAATACTACTGGGACTTTTAACTGCAAATAAAGTTCGTTCTTATGCCTCTAATTGCTCTATATTGCTTGAGTGAGTTGTGTAATGTTAAAAAGAAATGAGGATTATGAGCTTGCCTACATCCTGATTTCATCTAGAATGCTTTTATTTTTTCATCCTTAAGAAAGATGCTATTTTTTCTTACACATGATAGAGAAGTAAAAAGCATTTATTAACTGACTTGTAATTTTTTTCTTCATAAACAGTGTTATCAATGCTTTTAAAGTATCTATAGGAATATTATTTTTAAAGCACTGCTCTGCTGGATTTTCTTGATAATATTTAGGAACTTTTCATGGTAATTATTATTTTTATGGTATGATTGAGTTGTAATTTAGTTTTGTTATACAGTCTCTATCAGGTATAAGTATCAATGTTATGTTATTTCATAAAAATAATTTGGAGATTATTCTCTTCTCAATTTTATGACTAGGAACAGGTTAAACAGCTTTGAGACTATCTTGTCTTTGAAAGTTTGTGGAACTATATTCAGAAATTGTTTATATTCAGAAACTTTCTGGTTATGGGTGAGGGAGGTAGTTCTTTCACATTTTTCTGTGAAAATTGGTCTTGGTAAAGTTTTATGCAAATGTAATCTACTGAAACTATCCTCCTCAGCTAGGTATTATCTCCCAATATTTTCAAACACAATAAATAAAGTTTTTTATTTTATGTTGGAAATAGTTTT
>SJYW01051364.1:103608-114523 GCA_006410735.1 Raphicerus campestris | reverse complement strand
GAAACAGTGGAAACAGTGTCAGACTTTATTTTGGGGGGCTCCAAAATCACTGCAGATGGTGACTGCAGCCATGAAATTAAAAGATGCTTACTCCTTGGAAGAAAAGTTATGACCAACCTAGATATTATATTCAAAAGCAGAGACATTACTTTGCCGACTAAGGTTCATCTAGTCAAGGCTATGGTTTTTCCTGTGGTCATGTATGGATGTGAGTTGGGCTGTGAAAAAGGCTAAGTGCCGAATAATTGATGCTTTTGAACTGTGGTGTTGGAGAAGACTCTTGAGAGTCCCTTGGACTGCAAGGAGATCCAACCAGTTCATTCTGAAGGGGATCAACCCTGGGATTTCTTTGGAAGAAATGATGCTAAAGCTGAAACTCCAGTACTTTGGCCACCTCATGCGAAGAGTTGATTCATTGGAAAAGACTCTGATGCTGGGAGGGATTGAGGGCAGGAGGAGAAGGGGACGACAGAGAATGAGATGGCTGGATGGCATCACTGACTCGATGAACGTTAATCTGAGTGAACTCTGGTAGATGGTGATGGACAGGGAGGCCTGGCATGCTGCAATTCATGGGGTCGAGAAGAGTCGGACACGACTGGACGACTGAACTGAACTGAACTGATAACTCAAAAAACTTCTTAAAATTTCAGAGAATGTATTAGTAAACAATTCCTTGAGACAAACCAACTAAGTATGTATAAAATAAATTTAATGTATCCACTCAAATAACTCTCCTTATAATATCTGATATATTATTAAGTGTTTAGAGGTACATCAATCATCCCTTGTCAGACATATCCATCTATTTTTTGCCTTTCTCTTGAAAACTGTTTCCTAGTATCACCTGTTTAAGTTTTCTATGTAAATTTGGCCAACGGGAATTCCTACTGATAGCCAGAGGAGCAAAAGAAAGGGACAGCCAACAATTTTTGTCTTTTATATTATGTATCTCTGGCCTACTCCAGTGGTGGCTGCTTTTCCTCCAGGATGTCTATTCTTTATAAGACTGTCCCTTCTCCATAACCCTAGATTTCCATGATCTTTGAAAGAATGTTATATTCTACAAGATCACTTACTTATAGGTTCTGTTCATATTACAATTCTAAAATGTAGTCCATGGCTGTGGCTCAGGCTAATATTTGTGGTACTTCAACACTGTTTGACTCTGCATCTCTTTCTTAGTATGAATGATAAGTTTCTTACATTATATTATTATACTTGTCTTTAAAGTACCCAGAAAGTTTCCAGGAAATGTTTCAGAAAACAGATCATCACAACTGTTGGGTTTATGTGATTAACCAGGCTTAAGGATTTTCTTTATTAGAGTTGCTTTCAGTGAAAACAAATAAACAAACAAACAAAAAAATCAGTTTAATTTAGTGACAGTGCAATTACATGATTTATCACCTACTGTGAGTCTTTAGGGAGAAGGAAATGGCAACGCACTCCAGTGTTCTTGCCTGGAGAATCCCAGGGACAGGGGAGCCTGGTGGGCTGCCGTCTATGGGTCACACAGAGTCGGACACGACTGAAGCCACTTAGCAGCAGCAGCAGCAGCAGCAGCAGCAGGTGGTGCCAGTCATAAAGAATCCACTTGCCAATGTAGGAAAGGTAGGTTCCATCCCTGGGTCAGGAAAATCTCTCTGGAGGAGAAAATGGCAACCTGCTCCAGTATTTTTGCCTGGGAAATCCCATGGACAAAGGAGCCTCATGACTGAGTACACTGAGCACCTGATTGTTTAGAGTGTGCCATTTTGGCTAATATGGAATCCTATTTTGCAGTAGGAATCTGAGTGGAGTTAGGAAAAGAGAAACATGGTATTAAGAAGATGAAGGTGAAGTAGTCCCACCGTGGGAGGCCATAGTGAAAGAAAATCCAGAGGGGATACAAGGCTCCACATACATTTCATAACTTGCCAGTTCATATCTGTGCCTGCTTCTGAATTCTGTACCTGCTGACTGATAGTAATTCAGGGATATCACCAGAGAAGGAAGCAAAAAGGCTCAGAGACTAGCTCAATGCCCTCCATTTACTGTCCCACTCTGGTAACTGAGTAAGTTTTGCTGCAAATTTGCCTCCAGGCTCAAGCTTGTTCATCTACACCATTGTTTTAAAAAGTCTGGATAGTAATTTTTTTCTAATTTTCCCCACCATCAACTTCTCATTTCAGATTTTACTGTATTTATTCTCATTTTTCCCATAATGATATAAAATCTAATTGTATAAAGCCTAATTCCTCTAATGTATGCCCTTACAATATCATAGTCTTTCTATTTCTCATAGAATTAGTTATGGTTAGTTGTATAAGCTGGCTGAAGGAAAGATTAGGAATGTCAAGCAAACACTGAATTTAATTTGAAGAGTAATAACAAAGACTTCCAGAGCTAGGAAAGAGATGTCATATCTGCTTTTGATGTCTCCAGAGAACTTGAAGAAAAAGTAATACTAGAGAAACAATCATTACAAATGAAAAAAAAAAAAGCCTCAAAATTTAAAATGCAAACCTCAAGGCAGACTTAAAAATTAGAGTTAAATCAATATTAAGTAATTACATGGGAACTAGAAGGTACATTTGATTTGAGTTGCAAGTATTACACCTCTTGTAATTCTCTGAAATTCCATTGTCAGAGGAGATAATTCCCTTTTCACTATGTGAAAGAATATTAAACTTGCTCATACTTATGTAGTGATTACACCGGAGACTTGCCAAGCAAGAGATACTAATTTCCTCAAGTCACCTTTCATCTCTTTGTTCCTATACCAATAATCAAAAGGTATCCTGTGAAGAATATTGAGTCCTATTTTAAGATGAGACAATTTATACATCAGATAATTGTATTATCAAGCTGCCTTTCAATCTGAGAAACCTGTATAGTATATATGGGGTAGAGTTTAAGTTTGTTAGCCCAAGAACAATTTACAACACCAGAACATGTAAAATTTATAATATTGCATGTTCCCAACATACCAAATTGAATATGCTTGATTTGCATGGTTAATGACTGAATTTAGTTTATGAAGCTTGATTCTTGGTCAGTGTCATGGGAAGTCATTATGACAGAAGCAATGTAGAGGAAATAATGAAGTAATGTAAAGGAAAGTATAGTAAAAAGATGTGATATGGAGAGTGGAGATCAAGGATGGCAGTTAGAGATGCCACCATTGAAATGAGCCCTGTATACCACTGGAAGAGATGAGATTTAGATTGAAAGAAATAATATGTTAAAGGTAGGATGGATAACTACTGACCATTACTGTAATAGGAAGAAGAGATAGAATGAGTCTCAGTGTACATTGACTGATAGGAACTGTGGTGGTGGGAAACTGAATATAAAAATCCTTAAGAGCGAAGTGCCCTTTAATAAAATTTGTATCTAGAGTTTCCTTGTCCCATCATTTCGTGACAAATAGATGGGGAAACAATGGAAACAGTGAGAGACTTTATTTTGGGGGGGATCCAAAATCACTGCAGATGGTGACTGTAGCAATGAAATTAAAAGATGCTTACTCCTTGGAAGAAAAGCTATGATCAACCTAGACAACATATTAAAAAGCAGAGACATTACTTCATCAACAAAGGTCTGCCTAGTCAGAGCTATAGTTTTTCCAGTAGTCAAGTATGGATGTGAGAGTTGGACTATAAAGAAAGCTGAGCACAGAAGAATTGATGCTGTTGAATTGTGGTGTTGGAGAAGACTCTTGAGAGTCCCTTGGACTGCAAGGAGATCAAGCCAGTCAATCAAAAATGAAATCAGTCCTGAATGTTTATTGGAAGGACTGATTCTGAAGCTGAAACTCCAATACTTTGGCCACCTGATGTGAAGAACTGACTCATTAAAAAAGACCTTGATGGGAAAGATTGAAGGCAGGAGAATAAGGAGGCACCAGAGGATAAGATGATTGCATGGCATCACTGACTCAATGGATATGAATCTGAGTAAGCTCCAGGAGTTGGTGATGGGTTGGGAGGCCTGGCATGCTCCAGTCCGTGGAGTTGCAAAGAGTTGGACACAACTAAGTGACTGAACTGAAGTGAACTAAGCGTTTCCTAACTATATATTTTATAGCAATTTTAGATAGAATAGGAAAAAGAAGTCCAGAATCGTGTTGGCTAAAAGACAAAATAGGAAAAATCCTGTGAAAATAGAACAAAGGAATGTCCAAGGACTCGGAGTGAGAACCTCAGGTGAAACAAATAGCTCTCCTGGCTAGCCCAGTTTACACAGGGCAGGCTCAGGGGGAGGAGAAAAAACATAAAATGAGTAGTCAAAATTAAGCCTCTCCTCTCTTTTCACATCTTTTGGGTCAGCCCACCCTCACACTTCAAGGATGTATTTGCTTGCCAATAAAACAGCTGTAACCCTGATCTGTCTGTCACTTCAAATTTTTGCTCTGCCAAGACAGAACCAAGGAAATTGCAAACTCCCCCAAAAGTAACATTCAGATGTTTATGATATCATATATGCAGTGACTTTGCTGAAACAAATTAATAGTCATCATAGGATACAATATTTTAAAAAGACAATAAAGGAGCTGCTTCCTCTGTAAGAAAGATCAGAAGGACTTTGCTTTCATTAGACAGGGACAGGAATACCTTTATTATCTTATCCCAGACTATATTGACTATCCTGTTCAATACAACATAATCCACTGGAAAGGTGATTGTCTGTCACTAAAAATATGCTATTAATGATATGTGATATATGCATGCAGTGATTGAATATAAGAAGCAGAAATAGTAAATGATATTTCTCTCATGGTAACTGGACTTGTTCTGGTTTTTTTTGAAGCTAAGAGTACTTACTGTAACAGCAATCCTGTCAATAGTTTTACTGAGAAGCTACCTCCAAAGTACATAATTAAACAGACATAAAATGCTATCACAAAAGGCACATTTTTTTTCAATTTTCTTCTATAATAATCACAGATATATACACACATCTCTCCAAAAATTTTTACTTAAATTGCATCTGTTCCCTCAGATCTCTTTTTACATTGCAGTTATGAATGATCCTCAAAACATTTTAAAATAAACAATAGTAGCATTTCACTAAAAACATTAAAGGCCATGAATTGGGGATTAAAGTAAAATAAATGGTGCTGATATCTGACCAGATGAAATATCCCCATAAAATAAGATTAGGAAAAGATATCTCTTATGTAGTTCATTACTATCCACCCACTAACAGGCAGATAGAGCAAGGTGGCAGGAGCTTAGAAGAGGGGTTTGCTGGGATAATAGAGAAGCCAAAGTTGAATATCTTTGGGGAGCTTTCTTGGAAGCGCATATACTAGAGCTAGTCCAAAAGTTATCAAGCAACAACCAAAAGTTGTAATTTTAGAAATATATAACGGTTTTACTATTATTTTCTCGGAAATTTAGATTTAGAGTGAATATTACAACATAAAATAAATGTAATAGTTATTAAATGCTTTTAATAATTGTTTTTATAAACAAACATATATATATATACCACTTTTTACTGTCTCTAGTATTACATTTGGAGAAGGCAATGGCACCCCACTCCAGTACTCTTGCCTGGAAAATCCCATGGATGGAAGAGCCTGGTAGGCTGCAGTCCATGGCGTCACTAAGAGTCAGACATGACTGAGCGACTTCACTTTCAATTTTCACTTTCATGCATTGGGGAAGGAAATGACAACCCACTCCAGTGTTCATGCCTGGAGAATCCCAGGTATGGGGGAGTCTGGTGGGCTGCTGTCTATGGGGTCATACAGAGTCAGACACAACTGAAACGACTTAGCAGCATTAGCAGTATTACATTATATACATCCTTAGCTACTGTATGGGACTGTATGCTAGATCCCCCAAAGATATGCATATCTGTAACTTGTGCGAACTTACATAGAAATTTTACAGGTGTAATTCAAGAATTTGAGATGAGATGGTCCTGGATTGGGGTTGGGCCATGGTTTTCTTTCAAAGATTAATTTCATCAGCATTCATAAATGTTTGGCTTCTGTTCTCCTTCATACTAATTGCTGTCTTAAATATGTATTACCTCTTCTTCTATAGGGACATTTCTACTACTTCTTTCTTTATTTATTTTAGTACTTTCATAATGTTACAGGTCCTTTGACCAAACTATTAAGTCATATAGGGATACCAGTGTAACTAAATCGGTAATAAACTCTATTTGACACTCCTTCGCTTTCAATCAGTAAGAGTTTCAAGGTCAATGCATACAACACAGAACTTCATGAACAGCAGAGTTCTTCAGTTAATTGATGACCATGACAGTTTTCTATATTTATCTCTTGTACAAACCTTCCAAGTGATAAGCAACAAGATTGTGGAACTTAATTGTGAGCTGTGGATTTAATGATATGAAATAAATGTGAAATAAAATATAATTAAAAACAAAGTCAAGAGGCAGAATGATATTTCTAGTTCAGATACTCTGTAATAATGATCTAAGTAAGTAGAGAGGTAGTACTATATCAGTTTTAGTGAATGTAATTGTTTTTGACCCGTTCCTGGGAGTAGAGATAAATAGGAAACCATAATCCTTTAACATGTTTATCTTAACCAGTCTTGAGCTTTATAGTTGAAAAATATGAAACTCCTGGCTCACTACCATTCTATTAGCAATGCGATCTTTATGCTTCTTTTTATACTGCTTATGTATTTGTCTAAGAGAGCTTACAGTGACCTTGTGAGAATGTGAAGTATATTTTGAGATGCTTGAGAGTATGAGTAAATTGTTATTCAGCTCTGTGTCTGTAGCAGCCCTTACAAATCAAATGCATAGTAGGATGCAATCGACATGAGCTCTATGAATGGATGCAAGTGAAAAGAAAAGAAAAACACATGAAAATGATGACCAGGGAACATATCACTCTGCAAGGAAAATATTCCTTTTTATATCATATTAACTGTTTATTGCAGATATAATTTTTATATCAGTTTTTTATGAAAGGGGATAATTACTTGACTGAAGAATGGACATAAGAATCTACATAATCTCATCACTTAGACTTGTCAGTTTTACATGAACATAGGTATGATTTAACCAAGTTCTATTGTTTAATTCAAATCCTTTATGCCATTTCTCATTATTTTTGTTGGCTAACGCTGTTAGTTTTGGGGTCATATATGTTAAAAGCTAAATTATGTTCCTGTATAAGCCATCAGAATTTATTTTATCTACTTCATATACACAAAAATTGGAAGCCATATATTGGATATATCAAGTTCAGAATTGTATCTTCTCTTTTATAATTATATACTACTTTTACTCTATTTATATATTTTTTGAAGGAAATTAGATTTTCTTTTGCATTAAATATTACTCAACCAGGTTTAATTGGTAAATATTTTGTTTATACTTCACATGTTTTTCATAATGTTACTAATTTTTTGATAAGCGATTGCTCCAGCTGCTATAGGTGTAACATTTTGTTCTTTTTACCATGCTTTTACAGTTTTTCTTTTAAAGATTAATTACAAGGCAGATTGTGCTTTTAAAGTAATTTTTGTTTTTAAAATTGTTGCATATACTCTACAATATAATAAGTAAAATTGTTATATAAACCATACAGCATAATAAAGACAAGATGTAGAAATTTCCAAGGAGACTAAACCCTCTATATTCAGGAAATAAAATGGACCAGTTTCTTGGAAGCCCACACAATGTGGCTTTCACAAACACATCACAATTTTATCTTCCAGAAGCTAACCCCTATTATAGATTTTTATTTTAAAATTTTATTTCCTTTAATATACTACCACCTGCATGTCTGTATATTACATTTTTAGTTTTATCTATGCTTGGACATTATGTAATGGCCAAATATTCTATGAGATTTTCCTGAAGCTTGCTCTTTTTAAAGTTTATTCATATTTTAAGTTTTTCACATATATTTATAAGATTTTTGTATGATTTTCCTCATGATGTCTTCCCTCTTCCAGATTTATTGTTATAATTGACAGACAGACATATATTTAAGGTACAAAACTTGATGTGCATTATATACAGCTTCTTACCTTTGTGCTTAAAGGAGCTTCTTTTGGAAAAATCTTATCACAGCTTCTTCTAGAAAAATCTTATCACAGCTTCTTCTAGAAAAATCTTATCATAAATGAAATATAATTTATGAAATCATTCTATTTGGCTTGACTTTTTCATAACATGCTTTGTTAATCTCAAATTTAGATGAAAACCCTTTTGTTATTGTTGTTTATTTCTAAGTTCTGTCTGACTCTCTGTGACACCATGGACAGGGAAGCACGCGAGGCTTCTTTGTCCTTCACTATCTCCTGGAGTTTGCTCAAACTCATGTCCATTGAGTGGTGATGCTATCCAACCATCTCATTCTCTATCACCCCCTTCTCTTCCTGCTCTCAGTCTTTCCCATCATCAGGGGCTTTTTCAATGAGTCAGTTCTTCACATCAGGTGGCCATAGTACTGGAGCTTCAGCTTTAGCATCAATTCTTCCAATGGATATTTAGAGTTGATTTCCTTTATGATTGACCGTTTGATCTCCTTGCTGTTCAAGGAGTCTTCTTCAGAACATTTGATTTAATCTTTGTGCTTCTTTCTCAAGAACCACAATTTGAAAGTGTCAGTTCTTCGGTTCTCAGTCTTCTTTATGGTCTAAATCTCATATCCTTACATGACTACTTGGAAAATCATAGCTTTGACTAGATGGACCTTAACAGATATTAAAAATAAAATATCTATTATCTTTTCTTTTTACATCAAAAGCTTGTGTACTAAGAAAAGTTGCTGGACCAAGGAAGTCTAAATCTATAAATAATTAAAAAGACATAAAAGTTTCATGTTAAAGTGTTTGCATAGTATGAAATTTACAGTGTGAAGTAATTAATGAAATATGAGACACAAAGGTTATTGTAAGTTATATTCAAACAGAATTTTACTGTTTATTCAACTGTAAGAAGTTAATATAATAATTCAACATTAGAAATGAATAATTTGAAACATATTATAAAGCTTTGAGAGGGATTTAGCTTTAATGATTACAAAAAGTATCTATTTTTCAGTTTTTATGTGTGGAAAGAAAAATAGACACTTGGTTCTAAACTAGACATTAAGCCACTCTCAAAATGAAATGAATAATTTATCCTTGTTATTAATAGTTTAGAGAATGACAATTTACTACTCATTGCAAAAGCGTTTGATTTTAAAATTGCTCTTCTAATATTTTTAATCAAGCAAATTCAAGTCAAAGGATTGTAGAGGAAGAATGATGTTTGACATGGAAGCATTTCTGAATTCAAAAAATATACTTGACTTAAAAAAAAAATCTCTTAATGGATAAATGAATCAAGGATAAATGCATCAAAAGTGTCCTTGTGACATACCTATTGTTCTTCATCCTTGGCTATTAGTTGCTATCCCCAAATTAGTCTGTGATGGGTACAGAGACAGCTGGCCAGTAAAACAGATGATGGCTCCAGCTGTGCTGAGAGGACAGGAAATTAAACGATAGTAAATGGAAATTCACTCATTTCTATGTCAAACTACTTTCAAACCAGTGGTATTATGACCTATTCTTATGTGCAACAGTGACAAGGGGGAACATACATATTAGGCATCAGTCAAGAAACTTTGGAGCTACTCAAGCTACTGCATGTTCACACACAAAAGCAGAGACTCATAAAATTTTCCAAAACAGAAATCTAATATTGGTAATCATATTTGGAACATATGGATGACAGTCTTAATCTACTCAGGATACCATAGCAAAATAGTATAAACTGGGTAGCTTATGAGAAAAACAGAACTTTATTTCTTGCAACTCTGGAGGCTAAGACATCCAAGATCCAGATGCTGGGAGATTCTGATGAGGGCCCTCTTCCTCGTTCATAGACTGCTGTCATTTCACTGTGTCTGCATCCAGCAGAAAATACAATAGATCTGTTTAGGTTCTCTTCTGACTAGGGTGTCAATCCCAGTCATGAGGCCTCAACTCTCATGACCTAATTCTCTCTCACAGGCCCCACCTTCAAACACCATCTCAATAGGGATGAGTTTTCCACACAGGGATTTTGGGGGGACATGAACATTCAGTCTTTAACAATTCTCAAATGCAAAGTGGACAAAAAAATAAAATTTGAAATATGTTTGATGTGAGATATCATCAAGGACAAAACTGTCTCATTCTAGTAAACAAAGAAATTAATATTAAGTCTTACTCTCAAAAAAATAGAGGGATTATTCATATATTCTCCTATAAAGAGTCATCTGGGGGAATATTTCAAGGACTTTTCATTATATAAGACATGTAATATTATTATTAGAGACATTTCAATAACTTTCAGATCATTAAAGACTGAAATCTATTCCCTTAACACACAAATCCCTATACAACTTAGTCTCTGAGTAGTAACCACTTGGACCCCATCTCTTGTCAAGGAATATGTGGTAAATTGTCTATAATAATAATTGTCCCTAGTGAGTCACATTTCTATGTTCTTTTCTGTATAGATTCTGACTTTTCAAAATTAGAAACATGACATTAGCAAAGGCTAGTAAACTTCTTGTGTATCAGGACTTCCTTGTTCTTATTCCTAGGGATTCTCTTGTCTCTCTGTGCTAAATCATAGGGTGGCCTCTTGGAGAATAAGGAAGAATGAACAGAGGACCCCACCTTACGAGCCATCCAAGACCACTCCTGAACACATAAGGGAGCCTAGCTGTTACCATCTGGAGTGGAGGTGAACTAATCCCCTTGAAGATGTTGCAATTTGAACTGCAGAATTGTAACCAATAAATAAATAAATAAAGAGAAATGACTTTTTATGTAATATTCAGTTCAGTTCAGTTGTTCAGTCGTGTCCAACTCTTTGCAACCTCATGAATCGCAGCATGCCAGGCCTCCCTGTCCATCACTAACTCCCAGAGTTTATTCAGACTCACGTCCAT
>SJYW01051364.1:80736-102175 GCA_006410735.1 Raphicerus campestris | reverse complement strand
TTTTTTGAAGGAAATTAGATTTTCTTTTGCATTAAATATTACTCAACCAGGTTTAATTGGTAAATATTTTGTTTATACTTCACATGTTTTTCATAATGTTACTAATTTTTTGATAAGCGATTGCTCCAGCTGCTATAGGTGTAACATTTTGTTCTTTTTACCATGCTTTTACAGTTTTTCTTTTAAAGATTAATTACAAGGCAGATTGTGCTTTTAAAGTAATTTTTGTTTTTAAAATTGTTACATATACTCTACAATATAATAAGTAAAATTGTTATATAAATCATACAGCATAATAAAGACAAGATGTAGAAATTTCCAAGGAGACTAAACCCTCTATATTCAGGAAATAAAATGGACCAGTTTCTTGGAAGCCCACACAATGTGGCTTTCACAAACACATCACAATTTTATCTTCCAGAAGCTAACCCCTATTATAGATTTTTATTTTAAAATTTTATTTCCTTTAATATACTACCACCTGCATGTCTGTATATTACATTTTTAGTTTTATCTATGCTTGGACATTATGTAATGGCCAAATATTCTATGAGATTTTCCTGAAGCTTGCTCTTTTTAAAGTTTATTCATATTTTAAGTTTTTCACATATATTTATAAGATTTTTGTATGATTTTCCTCATGATGTCTTCCCTCTTCCAGATTTATTGTTATAATTGACAGACAGACATATATTTAAGGTACAAAACTTGATGTGCATTATATACAGCTTCTTACCTTTGTGCTTAAAGGAGCTTCTTTTGGAAAAATCTTATCACAGCTTCTTCTAGAAAAATCTTATCACAGCTTCTTCTAGAAAAATCTTATCATAAATGAAATATAATTTATGAAATCATTCTATTTGGCTTGACTTTTTCATAACATGCTTTGTTAATCTCAAATTTAGATGAAAGCCCTTTTGTTATTGTTGTTTATTTCTAAGTTCTCTCTGACTCTCTGTGACACCATGGACAGGGAAGCACGCGAGGCTTCTTTGTCCTTCACTATCTCCTGGAGTTTGCTCAAACTCATGTCCATTGAGTGGTGATGCTATCCAACCATCTCATTCTCTATCACCCCCTTCTCTTCCTGCTCTCAGTCTTTCCCATCATCAGGGGCTTTTTCAATGAGTCAGTTCTTCACATCAGGTGGCCATAGTACTGGAGCTTCAGCTTTAGCATCAATTCTTCCAATGGATATTTAGAGTTGATTTCCTTTATGATTGACCGTTTGATCTCCTTGCTGTTCAAGGAGTCTTCTTCAGAACATTTGATTTAATCTTTGTGCTTCTTTCTCAAGAACCACAATTTGAAAGTGTCAGTTCTTTGGTTCTCAGTCTTCTTTATGGTCTAAATCTCATATCCTTACATGACTACTTGGAAAATCATAGCTTTGACTAGATGGACCTTAACAGATATTAAAAATAAAATATCTATTATCTTTTCTTTTTACATCAAAAGCTTGTGTACTAAGAAAAGTTGCTGGACCAAGGAAGTCTAAATCTATAAATAATTAAAAAGACATAAAAGTTTCATGTTAAAGTGTTTGCATAGTATGAAATTTACAGTGTGAAGTAATTAATGAAATATGAGACACAAAGGTTATTGTAAGTTATATTCAAACAGAATTTTACTGTTTATTCAACTGTAAGAAGTTAATATAATAATTCAACATTAGAAATGAATAATTTGAAACATATTATAAAGCTTTGAGAGGGATTTAGCTTTAATGATTGCAAAAAGTATCTATTTTTTAGTTTTTATGTGTGGAAAGAAAAATAGACACTTGGTTCTAAACTAGACATTAAGCCACTCTCAAAATGAAATGAATAATTTATCCTTGTTATTAATAGTTTAGAGAATGACAATTTACTACTCATTGCAAAAGCATTTGATTTTAAAATTGCTCTTCTAATATTTTTAATCAAGCAAATTCAAGTCAAAGGATTGTAGAGGAAGAATGATGTTTGACATGGAAGCGTTTCTGAATTCAAAAAATATACTTGACTTAAAAAAAAATCTCTTAATGGATAAATGAATCAAGGATAAATGCATCAAAAGTGTCCTTGTGACATACCTATTGTTCTTCATCCTTGGCTATTAGTTGCTATCCCCAAATTAGTCTGTGATGGGTACGGAGACAGCTGGCCAGTAAAACAGATGATGGCTCCAGCTGTGCTGAGAGGACAGGAAATTAAACGATAGTAAATGGAAATTCACTCATTTCTATGTCAAACTACTTTCAAACCAGTGGTATTATGACCTATTCTTATGTGCAACAGTGACAAGGGGGAACATACATATTAGGCATCAGTCAAGAAACTTTGGAGCTACTCAAGCTACTGCATGTTCACACACAAAAGCAGAGACTCATAAAATTTTCCAAAACAGAAATCTAATATTGGTAATCATATTTGGAACATATGGATGACAGTCTTAATCTACTCAGGATACCATAGCAAAATAGTATAAACTGGGTAGCTTATGAGAAAAACAGAACTTTATTTCTTGCAACTCTGGAGGCTAAGACATCCAAGATCCAGATGCTGGGAGATTCTGATGAGGGCCCTCTTCCTCGTTCATAGACTGCTGTCATTTCACTGTGTCTGCATCCAGCAGAAAATACAATAGATCTGTTTAGGTTCTCTTCTGACTAGGGTGTCAATCCCAGTCATGAGGCCTCAACTCTCATGACCTAATTCTCTCTCACAGGCCCCACCTTCAAACACCATCTCAATAGGGATGAGTTTTCCACACAGGGATTTTGGGGGGACATGAACATTCAGTCTTTAACAATTCTCAAATGCAAAGTGGACAAAAAAATAAAATTTGAAATATGTTTGATGTGAGATATCATCAAGGACAAAACTGTCTCATTCTAGTAAACAAAGAAATTAATATTAAGTCTTACTCTCAAAAAAATAGAGGGATTATTCATATATTCTCCTATAAAGAGTCATCTGGGGGAATATTTCAAGGACTTTTCATTATATAAGACATGTAATATTATTATTAGAGACATTTCAATAACTTTCAGATCATTAAAGACTGAAATCTATTCCCTTAACACACAAATCCCTATACAACTTAGTCTCTGAGTAGTAACCACTTGGACCCCATCTATTGTCAAGGAATATGTGGTAAATTGTCTATAATAATAATTGTCCCTAGTGAGTCACATTTCTATGTTCTTTGCTGTATAGATTCTGGCTTTTCAAAATTAGAAACATGACATTAGCAAAGGCTAGTAAACTTCTTGTGTATCAGGACTTCCTTGTTCTTATTCCTAGGGATTCTCTTGTCTCTCTGTGCTAAATCATAGGGTGGCCTCTTGGAGAATAAGGAAGAATGAACAGAGGACCCCACCTTACGAGCCATCCAAGACCACTCCTGAACACATAAGGGAGCCTAGCTGTTACCATCTGGAGTGGAGGTGAACTAATCCCCTTGAAGATGTTGCAATTTGAACTGCAGAATTGTAACCAATAAATAAATAAATAAATAGAAATGACTTTTTATGTAATATTCAGTTCAGTTCAGTTGTTCAGTCGTGTCCAACTCTTTGCAACCTCATGAATCGCAGCATGCCAGGCCTCCCTGTCCATCACTAACTCCCAGAGTTTATTCAGACTCACGTCCATTGAGTCCGTGATACCATCCAGCCATCTCATCCTCTGTCATCCTCTTCTCCTCCTGCGCCCAATCCCTCCCAGCATCAGAGTCTTTTCCAATGAGTCAACTCTTCGCATGAGGTGGCCAAAGTACTGGAGTTTCAGCTTTAGCATCATTCCTTCCAAAGAAATCCCAGGGCTGATCTCCTTCAGAATGGACTGGCTGGATCTCCTTGCAGTTCAAGGGTCTCTCAAGAGTCCTCTCCAACACCACAGTTCAAAAGCATCAATATTAGGTTACCAAAAATTATAAAATTGTGAAACAATTAATAAATTATTTTATTCCCTTAGATTGTTGTTGTGCTTAGTTGTTCAGTCATATCTGACGCTTTGCAAAACCATAGACTATTCTGCCAGCCTCCTCTGTCCATGAGATTCTCCAGGCAAGAATACTGGAGTGGGTTGCCATGCTCTTCTCCAGGGGATCTTCCTAACCCAGGGATCAAAGCCAGGTCTACCACATGGTAGGCAGATTCTTTACCATCTAAGGCATCAGGGAAGCCCATTTGCTTAAATAGATTTTGTTTTTTCTTACTTCTCAATCATCTTTTGAAATCCAACCTAAGCATCATAGTTTTAGAAAGATTTTCTTGAATTTCCATGTTAGGTCAAATTTCCCTCTTCCATTCTCCTATAGAATACTCAGTATATAGTTAATAACTTCTTACATTATTTAAATATTTGTTTCTACTATTATTTCTGACAGGGGCTTCAAAAACGTCTCCCCTGTAAAATGCCAGTTCTTTTCTTCCATTCATCATGTCTACTTTAGCAAAGAAAAAGATGATTATTTGTATTGGTACCTATTAAAAGTGGTAAGGATGGTGAAAATAATTGCTATAATCTAATATGTTAAACTTATGAAGATCTCATGTTTTAGGAACATTACAATGAAAAGAACCAAAAAATTGCGATTTTAAGACTCATTGTATACAATCAAAAGTATGGTATGAGTGAATGACTAGATGTTTACATAATTTGCATGTGTTCTTTTTGTTATTGAGACCACTGTACTCTTAACATTTTTGCTTTACCCCACAGGGTGCTTTGATGGTCCAATATATTTCCAATTTCCCTGGCATTTTGTTATTATGAAATCTATAAGTATATAAGGCCAAATCTAATTTGCTATATCCTAAGATTTTTTTTTACAGTTGAAAAATTTCAGAATTCGCACAATTTAATTGATCATGCTGCAAGTACTTTACGTTTATTAGCTAAATTTGTTTTATTTGAAACAGTAGCTCTGAAAAGAAAAATGAAGGAAAAAAGGGAAGGGAACAGAAGAAAATCCACCAAGTCTGCTGTGGTCTTGTTAGAGAAGTGGTTTTCTTATGGCTTACATAAAGTTTCAATTGTCAGGTAATTTTGAGACTGACATGCCCTAACCCATATGGTCCACTGATGTCATTAGTTTAACTTAGTTTTCCAAATTTCTTCAAGAGAATGGCTTTATTGCTTTCATCATTCTTTGGGATGTTCCTTGTCAGTTCTCTGTTCACATTTTTCTTTCTCATTAGACAATAAGATGCTAAGAGAACAGAGTTTATCATTTTATAAACGTTGCAACTCACCTTGTAATCCTGACCAAAGAGTCTACGTGCAGTGGGTAAGGGACATATTTGTTTTTTTCTATTATTTCTGACAGGGGCTTCAAAAACATCTTCCCTGTAGAATGTCATTTCTTTGTCCCCTTTCTTATGTTTACTTTAGCAAAGAAAAAATGATTATGTGGGTTCATACCTATCGGTACCTATTAAAAGAACCAGATTCCTCTGCCAAGGGAAACCTTTCATAGTTTCATAAAACTGGTGAGGAAGACCCATGTCTGTTCTCTCCTATCAACCTCCTAAAACTCTAGTTAAATCCCATCTCAGTAAGACATACTTTACCATAAGATGGAATTCTCCTAAATGTTTCTAATTAATCTGTGCTTAACATAGAAAGAGTTTAAATAAAATTATATATTATTTCATCCTCAAGCACTGCAGGAATATGACAGAAAATAATAATGTCACCCTGTAGCCACGCTCAGTTCATTGATGAGTTGCAGTGACTGGAGTAAGTCATCCATGCTGAGTGAAAATTTCTCACATTTGCTCTGAAAACAAAATACTGCAGTTAGAATACTTTTATAAAAATAATGCATGCATGCATATTTATGTGTGTATCTATGTGTGTCTATATTTTATCATGATGATTATTATATTATAAAATCATGCCAGTTTAAAATTCAATTGCATTATTAATTCTACACATAAGAAGTAATAATAAAATTTGAAGCATATTTTTTCTACTATAATTTAACAAATTTTATGGATGATTACTGTAAAATTATAGATGAGTTTTGGTTTTTGTTTTGGGGTTTTTTTTTTTTTGAGGTTTGGTCTTGGAGAAACCCCATCAATAGATTAGTGGGTTAATTTACCTAAATTGGCTCATAAGTAGGAAGCAGTAAGAAAAGCTGTTGTGAGGAATAAGTACTCCTCTTTATGTAGGAATTAAGTAATTTAAAAAATAAATAAATAAAGCAAAGGAACACCTTTCTTCTAAAGTATTTGGTTCAGTTTTAGGGGAAGCAGTAGGAAATTTGCATTGATATACAGAGGGAAATAAAAAAGTACAATGTTAAGAACTCCTACTCTGCCCCTTAGAATTTTTATGGGGAGAGTGGGAGGGAGAGATAAAGAGGTGTACCCACACCAGATTGTATGAAATAGAAGTGGAAGTACGAAGCTTTATCATATCTGCACCACCATGGTGTGATGCTCAGCACCTAAGCCCAACAGGCAAGTCATTAGAAATTTAGTTTGAAAAATTTCAGCAATAGGCTNAGGGAGAGAGAAAGAGGTGTACCCACACCAGATTGTATGAAATAGAAGTGGAAGTACGAAGCTTTATCATATCTGCACCACCGTGATGTGATGCTCAGCACCTAAGCCCAACAGCCAAGTCATTAGAAATTTAGTTTGAAAAATTTCAATAGGCTTTATTGTGAGATATTTTCAAAGAGTGAGGAGGAAGGGGTATGGAGAAGGTAATGGCATTCCACTCCAGTATTCTTGCCTAGAAAATCCCATGGACAGAGAGGAGCCTGGCGGGCTACAGTCCATGGGGTTGCAAAGAATCGGACATGACTGAAGCAACACACACACACACACACACACACACACACACACACACAAACACACACACACACACACACACACAGAGGAAGGGGTAACACAGAATGCAGAATGTCCACTCTTCAGTGGGATATTCTGTTCTATTTCCCTTCATATAATGTGCAGCTGAGTGGTACTAGGGTTAAACAGATATTTGCAAGCGGGATTTGATGAGTCCTGCCTAACCCTCTTATCTGAGTGGTTCATCTTCTCATCTTGAAGATGTTTTTTGCCACTTGCTGTTTCACAGAAAAATCACATGAATAAAACTTAGATTCATTCCTTAGTGTCATTGGGCTTTCAGTGTTATTGGGCTGTCATACACACATATGTATATAGAGAGTGAGTGTGTGTACTCTTAATGTGAAAATAAATTGCATTTCCTTTCTTAGTCAGATTGGGCTGCTAGACCAAAATACCCTAGAGCAGGTTACTAAAATATCACATATTTATTCATCATGGTTCTAGAGCCTAGGGAGTTTCTATTGACACTTTATAATTGACTGGGCCATGGTTTCCTGCTTCCTCACGCATCTAGCATTTTTGTTGTGAAAAAGGAAATTAAGGATGATGCATCGCTAAGAATCTGAATTTTGTCCCTTTGTTGGATGTGTCTAGTAACCCTTCTATTACTGCAGCATTTGCAGTTCAAGAACAAATCTTCCACAACAATGATATTTTGGTCTGAAAGATTTTTCATCTTAGGAGTTTTGTGTTCATTATAGAATATATAACAGCATGTCAGGCCTCTATGCACCACACACCAATAGCATCCACCAGGTCGTGGCAATCTCAAAACGTGTCCAGACTTTTCCAAAACTCTCCTGGAAGACATAATTTCCCATAAGGGATAACTTATCTTCCTCCTAAAGTATGATCTCTCTTGGGTTGAATGTTTTCTTTGAGGTCATTCCACCCTTTCTGATCAGAATTCTAGCTTCTCCTAACTGTATTCATCCTCTTAAATCTCCACTCAGCTCAAAGGCTGGTGGTGGCTGTTTTCAGGCAAGATTCATAGGCCTGTGCTCTTACAGCTTAATATTCAGTCATGACCGGAGAAGATGATGATGCAGATTTCCTGAGTTCTTTCTTTGCAAAGTTTCCTTTCTACAGGATCCTGTCCTGCAAATTCTGACTGCCTCATCAGCTCTTCTCCTATCTCTGTTTTTTGACTAAGCAATATTACTGTTCTCTAATTAGACTGTATTAGTTTGCTCTGTGGTTTGGAAATCGACCCAAGNAGATGATGATGCAGATTTCCTGAGCTCTTTCTTTGCAAAGTTTCCTTTCTACAGGATCCTGCCCTGCAAATTCTCACTGCCTCATCAGCTCTTCTCCTATCTCTGTTTTTTGACCAAGCAATATTACTGTTCTCTAATCAGACTGTATTAGTTTGCTCTGTGGTTTGGAAATTGACCCAAGTAGACATCTGAAACCTTCCTCGCCTGTTTCCCTTTTTCAAGAATCATATTCTTGTGTTCAGAGTTGGGCTGTGTTAGGACCTGGCCACTGTGATCTCTGGTTTTTATAGCTGCTCACAGCAGAAGGCTGTGACATGCTACTTCATCATCGTTGGAAGCAGAGCTACATATAACTTTTAAATAAAGCATTCTTTAATGGAAAACAGGAAAATATTATGCAGCTGCATTCTTTTTACTCTTTTGTAATCTACAATCCACTTTCTCAAGTCAAATTCCACACTTAAAAAAAAAAAATCCAAACAGCCCTAATCAAAACTCAACATCTCATTTAAAAATGTTTCCAGATTAGTTTTTTATTCAGCGGACTAAGAGAATTCATTTTTTAAAAATAGCAAACCAGTATCATAATTTATTACTTTCTAGTTTACAGAGTTCTTATATGTGTACTACAAGTTTTTATAGTCATGTCAGTTGCAAATAACAGTTGTGAGCAAGCATGTGATCATGGTCACATTCTTCTCACTCACTATGATTCATATCATAAAGGAGGAAATTAAGACCTAAAATGCTATATTATTGTTTATGTAAGGGCTAAATTTTATTCCCGATTCTTCTCAATGAATGTATGTGGCTCTTCATATTAATCTTGCATTCTAATCATAGCCTTTCTGCAATCTAAACTGCTATAATACTATATCCCTCATAATCTGTATCAGAGCAGGAGTGTTTTAACAAATGTTTTGATTAATTGAAGACATGCAAAATTGTTTCAAATGATGAAAGAAATTGACCCCCACATTGGATTATTCCCACATCTCCTCCAAATATACTCCATATCTTTTTAAATATCACACATTTATTTCTCATGGCTCTAGAGTCTAGGGAGTTTCTATTGACAATTTATAATTGACTGGACCATAAACATCATCTTCAGTCCTAGAGTGATATAAATATATCATGAGTTAAAAACTCAAAGAAATAGAGAAATATTAGAGGGGTTTCTGGAGGTTATCTTGTTTCTTCTTTGCACACAGGAGTTAAATGAAATGAAACCTCTTTAGAATACATTAGAATTGAATTTCACTTCATTCTTAACAAGCCATGGTGACTATCTACAGTGCATGAAAGATGAAGGAATGTGCAATTTATGATTGCTTGCTCTTTGGCAGACGGTGTACTAAATGTCTCCTATACATTAATTCACTTCACCATAGGTCATAGAAGGCACTTTTACAAGGGATGAACAAGCTTTCAGCTGCTCTCTGTAATACATTACATCTTTGCATTTATTTAATCGAAATTATCATATTGTGTAAATAAATGAGGGTTATCATGAAAATTAAACGTTATGTTGTAACTAATTCATTTTGAAATAATTTAACAGTCATTGGATTTTACACTAATTGCTTTATGAGATTAATGAATTTACATAGTTATTTGAGTCTCATTACTTGGCAGAGTAGAGAAAAAAAGAGCTAATAAACTGGTCCAAGAACTTCATTTGGCAAGAATCAAAGTGGAAAATAAACCTCTGCTTTAAAGCAGCAGCAGTTTTACTTTGTATGGTAGAAAAACTGATCTTAAAATCCATTTCTCCTGTTTCAACACTGTGAGGAAGATCCAGACTGGAATGAGAAAAAGGCATGTATAGGAAATATTTACTTATATCAGTATAAATAAGTATTAAATAGAATAGAATAGTCTATATCTGGGATAAAAATTCCAGGTAGAGAAAAGAAGTACATGGAACTTTAGGCAAATATGAATGCTGAAGGTCAGTAATGACAGTGGAGGACAGTGGTTGAACTTAGTTTACATTTTGAAGGTACTATGATTTTGCAGATGTATACATCATTCGGTTCAATAGAAGGACTTCTATAAGGATTCACGCAAAAGGTAGTGAAACCACCTAAGGAGTAATGGCGGACATGGTCCAGTCACGTCGGGGAGGTCTTTTGCATCTGAAGAGGAAAGGAGAGGGTTTAGGTGGTAAGCAAAACTCTAAGGGCTATAAAATGCAGGCCATGTAAGCTAAGCCTTGGCCTTCAATNCTTAGTTTACATTTTGAAGGTACTATGATTTTGCAGATGTATACATCACTCGGTTCAACAGAAGGACTTCTATAAGGATTCAAGCAAAAGGTAGTGAAACCACCTAAGGAGTAATGGCGGACATGGTCCAGTCACGTCGGGGAGGTCTTTTGCATTTGAAGAGAAAAGGAGAGGGTTTAGGTGGTAAGCAAAACTCTAAGGGCTATAAAATGCAGGCCATGTAAGCTAAGCCTTGGCCTTCAATGGAAGAGTTAAGTCCATGTGTGATGAACTGACAAAGAGGAGCTGACAGAATAACCGCTTTCCAGAATAATCCCCTCTTCCTGTTCTGCTCAGAATCTCCTGTTGGTGCTCTCCAATGGCCTGCCCTAAATGGAAGCTAAAGAAAATTAGATGATTATTGAGCAGAGCCTGCCAAGGCAAGGGGGGCTGTTGATGAAGAAAGAAGAGTACATGAAAAATGTACGTGGAGGATAGTTAGCCACCTATGTAGTAGGTTTCTTTTGCTTCTAGAACAAATTACAAGTACAGGAGCTTAAATGATACAAATTTCTCATGAAGTTCTGGAGGTCAGAAGTCTAAATGGCTTTCACCCAGCTAAAATTTAAAAAAAATGTCTGCGTGGTTGGCTTCCTTTTGGAGAATCTGATTTCTTGCCTTTTCCAGCTTCTCGCTGTGCTGTGCTTAGTTGCTTAGTCAGATACCACTATTTGTTGGCTCGTGGCTCCTTCATGGTCAAGGGCAATATCAAAGCATTTTCAAATCTCTCCCTCTGAATCTGACCTGTGCTTCTATCACACCACCTTCCCCTGACTCTGATTCTCCTGTCCCTCTTTCCCTTTTGAGAACTCACGTGGTTTCATTGGACACATCTGGATAATTCAGGATGATGCTGCCATCTCAAAATCCTTAGTTTAAAAGTATCTTTTGACATATAAAGTGACATATTTTCAGGTTCTAGGAGTTAAGATTTAGGTGGGATTGTTCTGCTTATCAAACTACATTTGAAAGTATAGAAACATGCTTCTGTAACAGGTGACAAAGGAAAAAGTAGTGTACGTTAGACTCAAAGAAATCTGTAACCTAATTCTCATTCTAAAATATATTTGGTTTATAATTTGGAAACAAATCGTTTTACTTTTTAACTCTATGATTATTGTTATTAACTTTGCATATAATAAGCAAGGATAATAACAATGATGATAGTTATAATGATGATCATAAATAGTAATAATTTATGTCAGGTAACATAAAATCTTCAAATATATTCTTGTGCAGACAAGATACAAACACACATGATCTGTGTATGCAATCACATATATAACCTTCAAAAATTTGTGCTTTGTTTATCCATGTATGTGCTTTTTCTGTATAAATCTTAACAGAAATTTTGGAGTATTAATATAATTATGAATATCACTATTATTTATTTTGCTTATACATAATAGTTGAGTAGTATATGCACACATTAGACTTTTGTACTTTTATTTAGATTGTATACTTTAGTCTCATATTATTACTATACTCTTAGTATGCATGCAGTGTATACAAAACTAATGATATTAAGCAGAAATAATTTTCTTACTGGTAAGTCATGTACATTGAAACTTTATTGTCCAAATCAGTTATTATTGCCTCCTAGACAAATCTTATATATATATATATATATGCATGCACACCCATTTTATGTTTATATATATAATTTTATACATATATACATACATACACAACTTCCATTCTATTCAAGGAAAAATTAAAACTAAAAAGTTCTGACAAACTAGAAAACCCTCTCCTCAAAAGCAGAAAAAAAAGAAACTGTTTTTATTGTTGAATAAGCCTTAAGTTAGAGAGTTATGTGCATCACAGGCAATCTGCTAATGAGATTGCAAAGACCAAATGAAATATCACTCACATCACAAACAGATACAATCCTTTACATGCACATCCTCAAGATAAATGATAACATGTTCTCATATAAGATGACTTGACAACACCGTTTGCTATATATAGTTCATCTGAATTTCACCTGATACTAGGATGGCCATCTGTGCTAATTAATTGCCATTATCGAAAAATAACCAAAAAGAAAAACTTTGCTGGTCTTTATGACAAGCAGAGAGTTCCAATGAGAGGATACTATCTTATCTTTTTTAATGTCAGCATTTCAAAGATAAGGTTCTTGAGTTGTAAAAACTAGTAAGGTATTTGCTCAGCTTTTAAAAAGCATTAAAGTTTTACTTACATATTAAAGAAACCGAAAAAGAATGTACACTTGCAAATTTTTTCAAGGAAATTCTCCAAGAAAAGGAACAAAGGGAAGAGTTCTCTTTTTTAGCACTGCTGCTGCTAAGTCACTTCAGTCGTGTCCAACTCTGTGTGACCCCATAGATGGCAGCCCACCTGGCTCCCTCGTCCCTGGGATTCTCCAGGCAAGAATACTGGAGTGGGTTGCCATTTCCTTCTCCACAAGGGAATATTTAATGTTTTAAATTTATTTTATAATCTTAATGTTAAAGTAGTAAATTCATTTTTCTGAAGACACTCTGTTAGTCGAATAGTATTAAAAGTTAAATGCCATTGCACACCAAGCGTATATGCCATGTGTTCAGTCATATTGTAGCCCAACAGGTTCCTCTGCTATGGGGTTTTCCAGACAAGAAAAATGGAGTGGGCTGCCATTTCACAGGCTACATTTATGTGTGTGTGTGTGCATATGAGTTTGTTGCTTTCACCAACATTCTTTTTTTAAACACTGTGATTCAAGATTTAGCATCCTTGAAAGAGTACATTCAGCCAGACCTAACTATAGGAATGCAAATAGCCCCTATTAAGCTTTGGGACAGGTTCACACATATATTTTTATATGTGTGTGTATTTGTGTATGAATGTGCAATATATGGGGTTTCCCTGGTGGCTCAGAGTTTAAAGCATCTGCCTGCAATGTGGGAGACGTGGGCTCAATTCCTGGATCATGAAGATCCCCTGGAGAAGGAAATGGCAACCCACTCCAGTATTCTTGCCTGGAGAACCCCATGGACAGAGGAGCCTGGTGGGCTACAGTCCATGGGGTCACGAAGAGTCGGACACGATATAGGATATAGACAGAGAGGCAGGAGGGCACAGGGAGACAGAGACAGACAGACAGAAGACATCATAACTGTGACAGGGTTTTGAGAATGAACAATGAATTCAGAATCCTGAGTCTGTCAGAATGGGTTTGTGCTTTAAGAACAGGAAATCAACCAGTTGACTGAGATCCTCAGGAAGTCAGTCACTTCACTAGTGTTATAAAGATGTGATGGACAGAGTGTCCCAGCACTGTTGAGAAGCTGAACATGAACTGCAATTTGTTGGTCATCTATTAACAATAAAGACTGTGCTGTAAGACTGAGCTTGGTAAGAAGAGGATCCTGAAATGAAAGGAAAAGTGGTTATATTACCACAGTTGTCCACAGGCTAAAGTCAGGAATGAGGTGTTGCTATGACCTATGTAACCTGTGTGTTTACCCACATAACCAAACAATCAAGAATGGTGAGCAGAAAGTCAACGGTGCTTAAGAAAAATCACATCCTTTGCAGTTTTCAGAGATGACCCTGTTCTCCAACTAAATCTCATCTACTGAAAGGGAAACCAAGTCTTCATAATTGAAAGCTATGAATCTCCATATATAATAAATATCCCTTCATTCTTTCCCCCAAATTATATTTGATTATTTTTATCTAAATATCACTTTAAAGATAGCTTCAAAGTACACAGAATCTGAAGTGACAAAGATTGTACATCAATTAAGAGCAAAAAATAACCATGACTCCCCTTTCAGTCTGGTAGTATACTGAAGCCAGATGATAAATAGAGTCCTCATTGAAGTCAATCTTATTAGAATGCATAAAAGTACATGTGAAAGAAAAATATCACTGTTACTGATAGCAAATAATCAAAAGATCATCAGTGATAGAGCAGCTTCATATATTGTGGTGGTTTCATACAATATACCATTTTATAACTAACACAGATAGTAAGATAAAGTTATAATCACATTTATGAAATACTTAAAAACATTTGGTTTTTGAGAAAGAAAAATTCTGGTGCGTATAATCATAGGAAAACTAGCAATTGTAAAACTCAAAATATTGTTCAGATTTTTCAGTGATTATTATTTTATATTTAGCTCTTCTATAATTTTCTAATTAAAGAAAAAAATTTGAAATAAAGAGGTGATATTAAGAAAGCAAAGCTACATAAATGAAGTTTGAAGATATTGTGAAAATTACACTTCTAAGTCATGGGAATGCACAATAATAGGAGCCTAATAATGTTAGATAAATGGAAATTTGAAAATAGATTAGGAAGATTATAAAAATAATTATTCATAAGTTGACTTCTAAAGTTCATCATGCATGTTTGTCTGCTGTCTCTTTGGTCATGTCTGACTCTTTGGAACCCTATGGACTGCATTCCACCAGGGTCCTCTGTCCATGAAGTTATTCTAAATTTCTTTAAAAATTCTCCCCAAATCTTAAAACATTCACACACAAACACATACACACACACCCTATTGAAATTACTAGATGTATTTAACAAAGTTGCAGGAAACAAAATCAACATGTACAAATCAGTTGTGTTTCTATTTACTAACAATGAATAGTCAAAAAGGAAATTCTAAAAAACAATTCCATTTGCAATAGCATCAAAAGAAATAAAATAATTAAGAATAAACTTAAAACCAAAGGAAGAAAATATACTCTTTAAACTACAAAGTTTTGCTAAAAGAAAATTTAAACGACACAAACAAGTGGAAGGCCATCATGTGATCTTAGAATGAAAGATTTAATATTGTTATGATATCATTCTACTCAAAGCAGTGTACAGATGATGCAACTACAATTAATATCTCAGTGGTGGATGTTTTTGATAAATACAAAACTCTATCTTAAATTTCATATAGAATCTCAAGGGACGTCAAGTAGCCAAAATGGTCAATAAAATGAATGAATGAATAAGTAAATAAAATATCTCAAACTTTCTGATTTCAAAATGTATTATAGAGATATCATTAAAAACAGAGTGAAACTGTCATAAAGATGGGCACACAGACCAATAGAATAGAATAGAGAGCTTAAAAATAAACCTGTGCATATATGGTTTAATGTTATAGGGTTGCCAAGACTGTGAACATTGGACTCAGTAACAATGGTTTCTTAGATATGGCACCAAATGCACATATTACAAAAGTAAAAACAGATGAATGGGATTATGTCAAAATTACAAACTTTTGTGCGTCAAAAAGTACAACAATAAATAGAATAAAAATGCAACATGTGTAACTAGAGGAAATTTTTGGAAAGCATACATTTGATAAGAGATTAATACCATGAATACATAGAGAATTTTGACAACTCAACAATAAAATAATAATGATAATAACCTGGTCTCAAGAAAATGTTTAAAGTATTTTGAATTATGTGAAAATAAAAACAAAACTTATTATGATATGTAAAATGCAGAAAAGCGAGTACTTAGAGGGAAATGTATAAATATAATTTATAATATATTCATTGAATTGGGCTTCCCTGGTAGCTCAGGTGGTAAAGAATCTATCTGCAATGCAAGAGACTCAAGTTTGATCCCTTTATCTGGAAGATCCCCTGAAATGGATACCAATTCAGTATTCCTGCCTGGAGAATTCTACAGACAGAGGAGCCTGGTGGGAAACAGTCCATGGGGTCGTGAAGAGTGGGACTGGAATGAGCAATTAACACACTTAAAATTATGCATTGAGTGATATATTAGAACAGAAGAAAGGTCTAGAATTAGTCATTTAAATTTCCAACTTAGGAACAAAGAAGAAGTAAAAATCACATTTAAAATAAACAGAAGAATATAAGAAGTTTAGCAGATATCAATGAAATTTAAAACAAGAAATCAACAAGGAAGATGAATGAAATCAAAAGCTGGTTCTTTGTAAATATCAGTCAAATCTGGCTAAGAACAAAAAGAAAGGATACAAATTATTAACATAATGAAAGAAGGAACAGCACAACATATTTTATGGACATTAAAAAGATAATAGAATATAATGAACTTTTCTATGCCTACTAATTTGATAACCTAAATGAAATGGACCAATTCCTAGAAAGAAACAATTTGTAAAACTTCACATTGGAAGATATATGCACTCTAAATAGGGCAATATCTATTAAAAAATTGATCTGTTGAAATAGAAAGAACTAGTTCCTATTGTATTTACTGGTGAATTCTCCAAAATTTTGAAAGAAGTGAATGTACCATTTCCTTACAAACTTTTTCATAGGATAGAAACAGA
Source organism: Raphicerus campestris (assembly GCA_006410735.1). Taxonomy (NCBI): domain Eukaryota; kingdom Metazoa; phylum Chordata; class Mammalia; order Artiodactyla; family Bovidae; genus Raphicerus; species Raphicerus campestris. Next base: position 85,548 of record SJYW01051364.1, on the reverse strand, counting down.
AAGATTGCTTCTTGACTCATTCTATGAGGCCAGCATTATCCTAATACCAAAATGAGATGAAAATATTACAGGAAAAGAAAAACTATAGGCCAATGATTTAGTGAATTAGATGCAAAAATCCTCAACAAAATATTGGGAAGTTGAATTCAACAAAATATAAAAGGAATTATACTCTACAACCAAGTGAGATTTATCCCCAAATTCCAAGGCTGATTCAATGTTCAAAATCAATTAAGACAACCCATCACATCAACAGACAAAAGATGAACCACCTGATCATATCAATAGAGGCAGAAAAATCCTTTGACCAGTGCCAATTCCTAATAAAAGCTCACAGTAAACTAGCAAAGAAGGGAATGTCCTCACTTTGCTAAAGAATATCTAGAAAGAAGTGAAGTGAAGTGAAGTGAAGTGACTCAGTCATGTCCAACTCTTTGCGACCCCATGGACTGTAGCCCACCAGGCTTCTCCATNCAGAATCCTGAGTCTGTCAGAATGGGTTTGTGCTTTAAGAACAGGAAATCAACCAGTTGACTGAGATCCTCAGGAAGTCAGTCACTTCACTAGTGTTATAAAGATGTGATGGACAGAGTGTCCCAGCACTGTTGAGAAGCTGAACATGAACTGCAATTTGTTGGTCATCTATTAACAATAAAGACTGTGCTGTAAGACTGAGCTTGGTAAGAAGAGGATCCTGAAATGAAAGGAAAAGTGGTTATATTACCACAGTTGTCCACAGGCTAAAGTCAGGAATGAGGTGTTGCTATGACCTATGTAACCTGTGTGTTTACCCACATAACCAAACAATCAAGAATGGTGAGCAGAAAGTCAACGGTGCTTAAGAAAAATCACATCCTTTGCAGTTTTCAGAGATGACCCTGTTCTCCAACTAAATCTCATCTACTGAAAGGGAAACCAAGTCTTCATAATTGAAAGCTATGAATCTCCATATATAATAAATATCCCTTCATTCTTTCCCCCAAATTATATTTGATTATTTTTATCTAAATATCACTTTAAAGATAGCTTCAAAGTACACAGAATCTGAAGTGACAAAGATTGTACATCAATTAAGAGCAAAAAATAACCATGACTCCCCTTTCAGTCTGGTAGTATACTGAAGCCAGATGATAAATAGAGTCCTCATTGAAGTCAATCTTATTAGAATGCATAAAAGTACATGTGAAAGAAAAATATCACTGTTACTGATAGCAAATAATCAAAAGATCATCAGTGATAGAGCAGCTTCATATATTGTGGTGGTTTCATACAATATACCATTTTATAACTAACACAGATAATAAGATAAAGTTATAATCACATTTATGAAATACTTAAAAACATTTGGTTTTTGAGAAAGAAAAATTCTGGTGCATATAATCATAGGAAAACTAGCAATTGTAAAACTCAAAATATTGTTCAGATTTTTCAGTGATTATTATTTTATATTTAGCTCTTCTATAATTTTCTAATTAAAGAAAAAAATTTGAAATAAAGAGGTGATATTAAGAAAGCAAAGCTACATAAATGAAGTTTGAAGATATTGTGAAAATTACACTTCTAAGTCATGGGAATGCACAATAATAGGAACCTAACAATGTTAGATAAATGGAAATTTGAAAATAGATTAGGAAGATTATAAAAATAATTATTCATAAGTTGACTTCTAAAGTTCATCATGCATGTTTGTCTGCTGTCTCTTTGGTCATGTCTGACTCTTTGGAACCCTATGGACTGCATTCCACCAGGGTCNTAATAATGTTAGATAAATGGAAATTTGAAAATAGATTAGGAAGATTATAAAAATAATTATTCATAAGTTGACTTCTAAAGTTCATCATGCATGTTTGTCTGCTGTCTCTTTGGTCATGTCTGACTCTTTGGAACCCTATGGACTGCATTCCACCAGGGTCCTCTGTCCATGAAGTTATTCTAAATTTCTTTAAAAATTCTCCCCAAATCTTAAAACATTCACACACAAACACATACACACACACCCTATTGAAATTACTAGATGTATTTAACAAAGTTGCAGGAAACAAAATCAACATGTACAAATCAGTTGTGTTTCTATTTACTAACAATGAATAGTCAAAAAGGAAATTCTAAAAAACAATTCCATTTGCAGTAGCATCAAAAGAAATAAAATAATTAAGAATAAACTTATCCAAAGGAAGAAAATATACTCTTTAAACTACAAAGTTTTGCTAAAAGAAAATTTAAACGACACAAACAAGTGGAAGGCCATCATGTGATCTTAGAATGAAAGATTTAATATTGTTATGATATCATTCTACTCAAAGCAGTGTACAGATGATGCAACTACAATTAATATTTCAGTGGTGGATGTTTTTGATAAATAGAAAACTCTGTCTTAAATTTCATATAGAATCTCAAGGGACGTCAAGTAGCCAAAATGGTCAATAAAATGAATGAATGAATAAATAAATAAAATATCTCAAACTTTCTGATTTCAAAATATATTATAGAGATATCATTAAAAACAGAGTGAAACTGTCATCATAAAGATGGGCACACAGACCAATAGAATAGAATAGAGAGCTTAAAAATAAACCTATGCATATATGGTTTAATGTTATAGGGTTGCCAAGACTGTGAACATTGGACTCAGTAACAATGGTTTCTTAGATATGGCACCAAATGCACATATTACAAAAGTAAAAACAGATGAATGGGATTATGTCAAAATTACAAACTTTTGTGCGTCAAAAAGTACAACAATAAATAGAATAAAAATGCAACATGTGTAACTAGAGGAAATTTTTGGAAAGCATACATTTGATAAGAGATTAATACCATGAATACATAGAGAATTTTGACAACTCAACAATAAAATAATAATGATAATAACCTGGTCTCAAGAAAATGTTTAAAGTATTTTGAATTATGTGAAAATAAAAACAAAACTTATTATGATATGTAAAATGCAGAAAAGCGAGTACTTAGAGGGAAATGTATAAATATAATTTATAATATATTCATTGAATTGGGCTTCCCTGGTAGCTCAGGTGGTAAAGAATCTATCTGCAATGCAAGAGACTCAAGTTTGATCCCTTTATCTGGAAGATCCCCTGAAATGGATACCAATTCAGTATTACTGCCTGGAGAATTCTACAGACAGAGGAGCCTGGTGGGAAACAGTCCATGGGGTCGTGAAGAGTGGGACTGGAATGAGCAATTAACACACTTAAAATTATGCATTGAGTGATATATTAGAACAGAAGAAAGGTCTAGAATTAGTCATTTAAATTTCCAACTTAGGAACAAAGAAGAAGTAAAAATCACATTTAAAATAAACAGAAGAATATAAGAAGTTTAGCAGATATCAATGAAATTTAAAACAAGAAATCAACAAGGAAGATGAATGAAATCAAAAGCTGGTTCTTTGTAAATATCAGTCAAATCTGGCTAAGAACAAAAAGAAAGGATACAAATTATTAACATAATGAAAGAAGGAACAGCACAACATATTTTATGGACATTAAAAAGATAATAGAATATAATGAACTTTTCTATGCCTACTAATTTGATAACCTAAATGAAATGGACCAATTCCTAGAAAGAAACAATTTGTAAAACTTCACATTGGAAGATATATACATTCTAAATAGGGCAATATCTATTAAAAAATTGATCTATTGAAATAGAAAGAACTAGTTCCTATTGTATTTACTGGTGAATTCTCCAAAATTTTGAAAGAAGTGAATGTACCATTTCCTTACAAACTTTTTCATAGGATAGAAACAGAAAGATTGCTTCTTGACTCATTCTATGAGGCCAGCATTATCCTAATACCAAAATGAGATGAAAATATTACAGGAAAAGAAAAACTATAGGCCAATGATTTAGTGAATTAGATGCAAAAATCCTCAACAAAATATTGGGAAGTTGAATTCAACAAAATATAAAAGGAATTATACTCTACAACCAAGTGAGATTTATCCCCAAATTCCAAGGCTGATTCAATGTTCAAAATCAATTAAGACAACCCATCACATCAACAGACATATCAATATCAATAGAGGCAGAAAAATCCTTTGACCAGTGCCAATTCCTAATAAAAGCTCACAGTAAACTAGCAAAGAAGGGAATGTCCTCACTTTGCTAAAGAATATCTAGAAAGAAGTGAAGTGAAGTGAAGTTGGACTCAGTCATGTCCAACTCTTTGCGACCCCATGGACTGTAGCCCACCAGGCTTCTCCATCTATGGGATTCTCCAGGCAAGAATACTGGAGTGGGTTGCCATTTCCTTCTCCAGGGGATCTTCCAGACCCAGGGATCGAACCCAGGTCTCTCGTGTTGCAGGCAGACACTTTAGCCTATGAGCTATCCCCTTGAATTCCAAGGGACTCTCAAGAGTCTTCTCTAACACCACAGTTCAAAAGCATCAATTCTTTGGCACTCAGTTTTTTTCACAGTCCAACTCTCACATCCATACATGACCACAGGAAAAACCATAGCCTTGACTAGATGGACCTTAGTTGGCAAAGTAATGTCTCTGCTTTACAAAAAAAGATCTTAGATGTGTGATCTTAGAGGGAAAAAGAAAAGCTAGAGTTACTTACAGCTAATTTCATTATGAATAGCTCTAGCTTTTCTTTTTCCCTCTAAGATCACACATCTAAGATCTTTTTTCTAAGATCAAACCATTTCTTTTCAATATTTTGTATTTAACTTCATATTTAAAAGCAGAGACATTACTTTGCCAACAGAGGTCCATCTAGTCAAGTCTATGGTTTTTCCAGTAGTCATGTGTGGATGTGAGAGGTGGACTGTGAAGAAGGATGAGCA
>SJYW01051364.1:38729-76266 GCA_006410735.1 Raphicerus campestris | reverse complement strand
AAAAAAGTTCTGGAGATTGGATGTGCAGCAGTCAATGTGTGTGAATATACTTATGAACTGCACACTTAAAATGGTTAAGATTGTAAATTTTATAAGTGCTATTTGTGTGTGCATATGTGCACAGTTGTGTCTGACTCTTTGTGACCCCATAGATCTTCAGGCTCCTCTGTCCATGAAATTTTCCAGGCAAGAATACTGGAATGGATTGCTATTTCCTCCTCCAGGGAATCTTCCCAATCCAGGGATCAAAACTGTGTCTCTTGCATCTCCTGCATTGACAGACAGATTTTTTATCAACTGCACCACTTAGAAGCCTCATCACTATTTAAATAATTTTAAAAATATTTTAAAAAATCTTCCCAATGATTCACACAAAAATTCCTCTATAAGACTCATAGGACCTGGATAAAGTTTTTCCTCTCAATTTGATTTTAGTGGTAAAATAATTTGAAATTATCATTATAAAAATACATTTTTACTAGTAAAATATGCCTTGTGAAATAGATTTAATATCCCTTTATCTTGTTGGTCTACTTAACCTCTATAAATCTTTTCTCATAAATATTTTCTAGTTTGTCCTATAGGCAGAAAACTCTAATTCATCATTTATTGCTTAGATGAAGCATTTAAAAACCAATACAATATTTTAAAGCAAAATAAAGTAAAAACAAAATAAAAAAAAAAGACCCACTTCAAAAAAATCTTTAAAAAAATACAATAAAGCTAATACTACAGAGCCCACACACTTTGGAGCCTACACGTCACAATTGGAGAGAAACCCACATGCAGCAAGGAACATTCTGTGTGCTTCAAGTAAGACCCAACACAGCCAAATAAATAAATACACAAATATTTTTTTAAATAATAATTAATAAAATAGATAACCAACAAGGACTTATGTATATCACAGGGAACTCTGCTCAATATTATGTAACAACCTAAATGGGAAAAGAATTTGAAAAAGGATAGATGTATATGCACAACTGAATCACTTTATTATATGCCTGAAACAAATATAATATTGTTAATCGACTATGTTCCAAGATAAAATAAAAAGTTTAAAGAAATCACTGAACCCAAAGTCACCTAAAAAAAAAAAGAAAAGGAAACAAGCTTATGGTTACCAAAGGAGAAAAGTGGGAGGGACGGAGAGTAAATTGGGAGTTTGAGAATGACATATACACACTTCAATATTTAAAATAGATCACCAACGAGGACCTACAATATAGCATAGGGAACTATGCTCAATATTCTTTAATAACCTCAATGGGAAAAGAATTTGTGAGAAAAGCAATATATATATGTATGTATAACTGAATAAATTCACTGTGTACCCGAAACTAGCAAAATATTGTTAATCAACTATACTCCAATATAGAATAAAAATTTATAAAAAGAAAAAAAAAACTTGATGGAAACTTGGAAAATTTGTTTTTAATTAAATATATCATTTTCATCAAAAACACATTTCCTGTAAAGATGTACTGAGTTCTTCTCCTACTCTTATAACTACACAGTATATCTCTTTCACCCAGGCAGGAAGCTATAGCTTTGTACAGTCACAGGCTCTAAATTATCAGTTAATCTCCTAAGAGTTTATGTAAGAGAGTAATGTCAGTGCAGTCTAGAAAAATGTATCCAACACTTAGACTGAAGTGATAAGGAATGCACTGCAAGAATGAATCTTCAATACTGGCAATACAGATGATTGTGCAAAAGCTTTGCTAGATTTACCAGTCTTGAAATGTGTTTATCTATGTGTGTGCTGTAGCTGGTTGACAGTAGCTTTATTAAGTTGTGTCCCTGGGGTGGGGGGGGTAGTAATGGCATTTATGTTACATTATGGTTTCAATATTCAAGACATAGTGCCTCATCGGTGTCAGTACACGGGTGAAGAGTTTGTAAGATCACTTAATGAAACTATACTCACTAGTCCAATAAAATTCGACCTTGTCCTTCTCAATATGAAAGTAAAATATTGTAAAAAATGGCCCAGGAATGTTGATGTTCCCTCTTCTGCATTTGCAGAATTGTATTTGATATAGGGAAAATAAAAGGCATTAAAGTTTTTCCTACTTCTCTAATTTCTTAGGATTTCAATATTTTGTTGTTCAGTTGCTCAGTCGTGTCCAGTTCTTTGGGACCCCTTGAATGCAGCGTGTCAGGCTTTCCTGTCCTTCACCATCTCCCAAAGCTTGTTCAAGCTCATGTCCATTGAGTCGGTGATGTCATCCAAACATCTCATACTCTGTTGTCTCCTTCTTTCTTGCTTTCAATCTTTTCCATCATCAGGGTCTTTTCCAATGAGTCAGGTGGCCAAAATATCGGAGCTTCAGCTTCAGCTTCAGCATCAGTCCTTCCAATGTGTAGTCAGGGTTGATTTCCTTTAGGATTGACTAATTCAATCTTGCAGTCCAAGGGACTCTCAAGAGCCTTTTCCAACACCACAGTTCAAAAGCATCAATTCTTCCATGCACAACCTTCTTTATGGTCCTATTCTCCTAAAAGTTCATTGGATAATACACTAGATTAATTAAATAAAAATATACAAAGCCAGGTAGCATTTGCTCTTTGTTCTCTCTCTCTCTCTCTCTCTCTCTCTCTTTTTTTTTTTTTTTTTTTGCTTGTGGATAATTCCTTATTTTCCTTTCTTGAATAATTTGGTTGTGGTTATATTAAATTCCAGGTGGCTCAGTGGTAAAGAATCCGCCTTCAGTGCAAGAAATGTGGGTTGGATTCCTGGGTTGGGAAGATCCCCTGGAGGAGAAAATGGCAACCTACTCCAGTATTCTTGCCTCAACATCCACATGAACAGAGGAGCCTAGGAGACTATAGTCTATGGGGTAGCAGGGAGTTGGACAAAACTGAGTGACTGAGCACACATCCAAATATGTGTTTATGTGTTTTTTTATTTTTAGAGTATATTTAGACACTGAAATTCTTATATTTCTCTTTGGAATGTTGAATATGCTACACTTAATTATTACCTTTTCTAATCATTCCTAGACATAAGGACACACAAATTGCTATCTAAGATATAGCCTATGGCAATATAATTTTGGAGTATGTATCCATTAGAGCATATTCCAATGCCAATGGCTGCAGCTATACCATATGACTTTAAGAGTCTACATGAAGATGATATAGTTAATATAAATGTTTATTAAACAGAAAGCAAAAATCCTAGTCCAGGTTCTCCAATCATCATCTAGAAAATCCTGTCATCGGTTATAAAGAGATATGGGCTAATAACATTATAGGAGAGGCAAAAGCTACAAGAATTCAATAAAACAATTTCAATATTTTAAAAAAGAGGCAGAAAAGAGACAAACTTAAATTTTCTCAAAATTTACTCTAAGCATGCTTTGAAATTTTGCATGATTATACAATTATGGGTCAGTAGTACATTGCTTTCTTTTAAAAGTTCTTACTTAAAATGTATGTAGACTACCATCTGTTCTTATCTCATTAATGTTGGGAATCGTGGAAATTACAGCTAAAAGGGAGTCATGAGGTGGGATAAGGAAGGGAAAATGTCCAGAAATTTTGCTTGATTGTGCTCTTAACCCCAGACCTGGCCATGTCACTACAGAGAAAAGTCTTGTAAATTGACTTTCCAGACAGAGAAGAAGCAAAGGTATGCATTCAAGTGATACTATATAATTTCTACTCTAGCACAAATGTCTGTTCCTTTTGATCTTGTTTTTTCTCCATGGGTGTAACATTTAATTTNGGATAAGGAAGGGAAAATGTCCAGAAATTTTGCTTGATTGTGCTCTTAACCCCAGACCTGGCCATGTCACTACAGAGAAAAGTCTTGTAAATTGACTTTCCAGACAGAGAAGAAGCAAAGGTATGCATTCAAGTGATACTATATAATTTCTACTCTAGCACAAATGTCTATTCCTTTTGATCTTGTTTTTTCTCCATGGGTGTAACATTTAATTTCGTCTCTATTAAAGAAGATATGTTTTCCCAGATTTTCATGTTAACTGCTGACTTTCATTAACTTTTAATTTCTGTGTTTTTTTTTTTTAAGCAATGCCTGAAAATTTGCAAGTTTAAAGTGTTTTGAGTCACTTCAAATTATTCAAAGATCTTTCTGAACAAGTACGGATGTTGCCAAACTGCCTATGCTCAAGATCAGGGGATTTCCATTTGAAAGGCTCTAGTGGTCACTAAAAATTGCCTTGTGACAGGAACCATATGTGTTGGCTGTCTAAAAGCAAAGATGGAGAATGCCTGGCTATTTTTGTAATCCTTTGGCTCCTTATAGTACTCAAAAACTCACATCCTCATAACGTTAAACTCCAGGGCCCTGGGAAACTGAGTACCTGGCTTTTGACATGATGAATTACATCTCTCAAGGTTGCAAATTATCAATGAGTTACTTCAAGGAGTTACATTTTTTAGAATGCTTGTACTCACAGCATAGATAAGGGTGTCTACATAGAAATGTTTATAAAAGTAAATATTTTTAGTAATGGATATTGTTGTACATACGTCTTCAAGAAAGCCTTCCAAAATTAAGCAGCTAAACAAAAGCAATGAAAGAATCCAAAGTATTCAAAGATCATAAAAAGGAATTGATTTAAGGTCACAACATTCCATTATTTATTAAAATTTCCATGTTTATAGTTTGTATGTGAATGTGTGTATATCTGTTTATATAAAATTTGTAATATGAAATGCAATTTTCTATTGTTTTGTTTTGAGTGCCTTTCTTTGAAGCATGAATATAAAATTTAACCCTTACAGAAAGGATGGGTTAAACTTAACTTTGTAATACCTTTTGTTTAATACCAAGAACTACATTAAAATATTGGGTTTAAAAAAGTATTCCTGCACTCAAACATTTATTTTTCCTCCTCTGAATAGTACTTTTTGTGAGATGTATTCATAGATATGCTGTATTTATACTGTTAACAACATTTGAATTTTAACTTATTAATCATCGTAGCAGAAATATGAAAGTTGAAGTTTAGAAAATGAAGTGATATGCCCAAGGTTATTCAAGTAGTAAGTGGCAGTGTTTTCGAATTCCAAGTTTCATGACTATCCTCATTCTCATCATTTCATGAATTAGACTGGTATACATATATTTAACCTATGGATACAATTAGAGGATAAATATCTCCTTACTACTAAGTCAAGGACAAGAAAATGCTTATATAAAAATCAATGGATAGGTCTGAGAAGTAGATGTAACTTAGTATTTCTTTTTGCTAATTAAAGTAATATATAGGACACTGGAACTGAATACTCAATAGTGCTAATTCTAACTTAGCTTTAATATTTGAAAGATGAAGGAACACTTGTGACTTTTTTGTTCAAGTAATTATAATTGATAGTGCATTTGTTCTCACTGATTGACATGTTTTATCCTTGACAGTTGAAAAACTTAAGTATAAAGTCAATCATTGATTAACTGTCATCTCATCTCCTTGTCCCATGAAAGACTAAATTGTGTTTGCATTTCAAATGAGTTAATGTTAGCCAAAGGATCACATAATAAAAAGGCTTTTAATGAATACACTGAATGAAAAAGCATTAATAATGAATTATATTGATCCAGATGTTCAAGCTGGATTTAGAAAAGGCAGAGGAAACAAAGATCAAATGGCCAACATCTGTTGGATCATCAAAAAAGAGAAGAGAGAAATTTCCAGAAAAATATCTACATCTCCTTTATTGACTATGCCAAAGCCTTTGACTGTGTAGATCACAACAAACTGTGGAAAATTCTGAAAGAAATGGGAATACCAGACCACTTGACCTGCCTCCTAAAAAATCTGTATGCAGGTCAAGAAGCAACAGTTATAACTGCACATGGTTCAACAGACTGGTTTCAATAGGGAAAGGAATATGTCAAGTCTGTATATCATCACCCTGCTTATGTAACTTATATGCAGAGTATATCATGAAAAATGCTGGGCTAGATGAAGCACAAACTGGAAGCTAGATTGCCTGGAAAAATATCAGTAATCTCAGATATGCAGATGATACCACCCTTATGGCAGAAAGTGAAGAAGAACTAAAGAGCCTCCTGATGAAAGTTAAAGAGGAGAATGAAAAAGCTGGCTTAAAACTCAACATTCAAAAAACTAAGATCATGGCATCTTGTCCCATCACTTCATGGCAAATGGAAGTGAAAACAATGGAAACAGTGAGAGACTTTCTTTTTGGCGGCTCCAAAATCACAGCAGATGGTGACTGCAGCCATGAAATTAAAAGATGCTTGCTCCTTGGAAGAAAAGTTATGACCAACCTGGACAGCTTATTAAAAAGCAGAGACATTACTTTGCCAACAAAGGTCTGTCTAGTCAAATTATAGTCTTCCCAGTAGTCATGTATGCATGTGAGAGTTGGACTCTAAAGAAAGCTGAGCACCAAAGAGCTGATGCTTTTGAACTGTGATGTTGGAAAAGACTCCTGAGAGTCCCTTGGACTGCAAGGAGATCCAACCAGTCAACCCTAAAGGAAATCAGTCCTAAATATTCATTGGAAGGACTGATGCTTAAGCTGAAACTCCAATACTTTGGCCACGTGATGCAAAGAACTGACTCATTAGAAAAGATTCTGATGCTGGGAAAGATCGAAGGCCGGAGGAGAAGAGGATGATAGAGGATAAGATGGTTGAAAGGATTCACTGACTCAATGGACATGAGTTTGAGTAAGCTCTGGGAGTTGATGATGGACAGGGAAGCCTGGCTTGCTGCAGTCCTTGGAGTCACAAAGAGATAGACATGATTGAGTGGCTGAACTGAACTGATTAATAATGAGAAGAAAAAAATGTAATCATCACAAGTGAACAAGCAATTTGAAGAAGACAAATAATTTATTTGGGTTCATAGAAATTCAATGATACCCTGGTAAATGACATTGTAAATCCTTACCATTTGAGATGTCCAGGAAGCTCATGTACATATAAGCCCATATCCATCTATATACCTATAGATTTTTTGTAAAGATTTTTTTTTATGCAGTTGAGGGAAATAATTGATCAGCTTATACAAAACTGCTTCCTTTGCATTTGATACTGGGACTGAGTCAGCAGGGTAGATAGTAAGATAATGGGGGAAAAAAAAGATTGATGTGGGTTAAAAAGCTAGAAACTCATGAAAATGAGCTAGGACACACTTTGATACTCACTGCCTTCAAGTCTCCAATTTCAAAGATGTGTGACCTACAGGAGAACCTTTTATCAAGAAACTAAGCATACATCTGTCCTAAGAGTGGAAGAAGACAGTGAAAAACTTCGAGCAGGAGCTAGAGGCACAGAAGGTCTGGCTTTTCCCCATGTCAGGAAGAAAAGCCAGAAAATTCAGGGAAAACAACCTTGAATTTCTATAGTACAAGACCTGAACTTCCTGGTGTAAAAAGAATGTTTCTGATGCTTTGAATGGACACGACTGAGCAACTGAACTGAACTGAACTGCTTTGAAGCCCCATTTTAATTATGCAAACCATACCTGTGGCCACTACTAATCCAAGGATAGAATTTTAGGGAATTGAAGTCCATCCAGCATAGTTTTCCTGATGGCTCAGCAGGTAAAAGAATACACCCACAATGCACAAGACTCAGGAGATGCAGGTTTAATCATTGGGTTGGGAAGATCCCCGGGAGGAGGAAATGGTCACCCATTCCAATATTCTTGCCTGGAGAATTCCATGGATAGAGGAACCTGGTGGGCTACAGTCCATGGGGTTGCACAGAGTCGGACATGATTTAGCACATTCTGGTTTAGTTCAGTTCAGTCACTCAGTTTAGTCCGACTTTTTACAGCCTCATGGACTGCAGCAAGCCAGGATTCCCTGTCCATGACCAACTCCTGGAGCTTGCTCAAACTCATGTCCATCCAGTTGGTGACACCATCCAGCCATCTTATCCTCTTTTGTCCCCTTATCCTACTGCCTTCAATCTTTCCCAGCATCAGGGTCTTTTCAAGTGAGTCAGTTCTCGCATCAGCTGGCCAAAGTATCACTGCAGATAGTGACTGAAGCTGTGAAATTAAAATACTCTAACACATCCAATCATAGGTAAATTATTGCATTGCAAATCCATGATTGTTCTGTTATGCCAGTCTGAGCTCTAGAAAAATAATAATTTGCCATATAATCTTATATATTTTAAATACACTTTTACAAATTCTAATTTAAATTTAATATTGAGATTAATTATTAAAAAACCATGTAGACATTAACTAGCATAGTACAACAAAAGTAAGGATAACTGAAAGTCAAGGACAGGAGTATCCCGAGGTATGATATGATGCAATGTTGGAAGTCACATCTTCAAAGTTGTTGTATCCCTTTATTTTTGAGTAATCAATTCACTTGTTATTCCTCTATTCTTATTTTATAAATGTTTTCTACCTCTTTTTTGTGATGTAGGTATGCAGGTGTTTTTATGACCTTTTCTTATGGAAATCTTGTCACAAACTCCAAGTCCTTTGTAAACACTTCTTGGAGAAACCCTTGAGGATGGATAGCTTTCAGGATTAATGAGGAAAAGATAAGTTTACAAAGCAGAAATACTAATGTTTTGATATCAGAAATGCATTAACTAATATCCCCAATCATCAGTGAACAGAATATTTTTCAAAGGTGTATAGTGCTTACATGTGGTCATTTCATCACAAATCATAAATATGTCCAGCCCTTCAAAGAGGTAATCAGAAATAGCTCCTTGGAAATGTAAAGCCTCTGACAATTTGCTTTATTTTATGACAGTTAATTTAGATATTTCCACACACAAATGGCAAACATTTGTGTGTCAGTATAAGTGTGTGCACACTTAAAAATGTGTGCTTTACTAATGTGTTCTTAATTGCCATGATGCTTTCAGATAAATGGAAATTATTCATATTATTTATTTTAGCAAATGAAAATTAATATATTAAAGAAAATACATGTACCTTTAGATGCTTTATTTGTGACATTATGATATCATAAACATTATTGCTAAACTCTTATAAAATGCATTTAAGACTTTCAAAACTAGAAATAAAACAAAAATGGACTTGGCTTTCTATTGCATTTATTCATTCAGAAAACATTTAATAAAACAATTCTGCTGAATACCATATATATTCAAGGAAAGCAAGATAATCTTTTTCTTTTTTCAGTTCTTTATTTAGTATTGGGGTATAGCTGATTAACAACATGATAGTTTCAGGTGAACAGCAACTGGACTCAGCCAAAATTACATATAATACGCTTAAATGTTTGAAAGAGTTCCTGGTTTACAGAAACTTGGTTCAGAGATACTAGATATAAAATAAACAATATAGACACTTTTCAAAGGCTATCCTGCAAATTTAAACTAGCTAGGGGGAGGGCTTCATCGTGGGCTAATGGTACAGTGAAGGAAATACATAGGTATACATTTTTAAATAGGGTAAATATAAAATGAAATATTTCCCATAAATGATCATAAAACAAAATTAATCATATCCTTCAATATTTTACTAGCTATTGCATTTTACTTCAATATTATGTACTCAGTATCCTTTTTATATTTACATCAATATATCTCAAAAAACGACAATAAATTATAATTATTATTTGTGACCTGGTCAAAGTCTAGTGGCCTGTGTTTGAGTTAATCCATTATATCTGTGACTCAGATTTTTCTGCTGTAAAATAAGCAGCTTGGTCCCAATAATGCCTACTGTCCATAATCTATGCCACCTTTTACACAGCAGTTTCTGGAATGAGAAGTAGATTCTGGGTGATTCTGAAACATGTTGAATTTGGCAAGTAATTCAAACTTTATAAGACTTGATTCATGAACCCTGAAATGGGAAAAATAAAGAAAGTAATGAAATAATAAATATATATTCAATTTATTTTTAACAATTATCATTTAGTCCTCAAAGAAACCTTAAAATGGAAGTATAGTTAGCACAATTATGACACTAAAATAAAAGTATCTAATTTGCAAATTATTAAAAATGTTGATAGTAAACTAACCTTTCTCTGGCTCAAATTAATTCTTTCACCAAAATACAAGATCCCTAATTCACCTTATACAAATCAATTGAAAGTGCTTTAAACCTGTAATTCACTGTTCAGACATTAAAAATGATGATTGATTAGTAGGACAGTTGAATCCTGGAACTAGGTCTATATCTAATGATGCATTATTTTCAAATTACAGTTTTCTGATCAGATTTCATAGATAATTTTCAGATAAACCAACTCATCAAGAACATTTTCTGGATCTATAACATACTGCATATTTTAAAATACTATATCACATGCTAGTTTCTAAATATCTGTTTATAAATTTCCTTTAAGATTAGACTTCACAAGTAAAATATGTTATGGTGATTTAAAAGGCAGAAATAAAATTATATAAGGGCTTGTGTAAGACCTCCAAGTGCTTCAAAAGGGAATTGTGCTTTGGGAATTTTAAACTGTGCTCACATGATATGCTTTGTAAATGTCACATACTGTTAGAGATGTGCCAGTGAATAAAATGATCAAGTAATATAAATGAAAAATATCAGCCTCAAATCAGCAGTAGTAAGTAACCAATCTGGAACACCAGATGGAGAATTAACTGCAATTCAATTATCTATATTAAAATGACTCCTAGGTGCAATTGAAAAAGATACAACATAAAAAAAGAAATTGACCATATGTAGCTGGTAAAAAAAATGATTTGTCAATGCAAAATGAATGATTGCTGTACATATGGCATTTGTTTTGTCATGGGAGGTATTTATGAGTGTGATTCTAGTCACATTGTATTGCTGTCGTGAAAAAGACATTGTATTGTCCTGGTAAATCTGTGGTTTATTCTTTCCTAATTAGAACAGTTATATAAGAAAAAGACATTTTTACAGAAAAAAAATTTTGTTTCTTTTTTATACTCCACTTGAATTGTGCAGTGATTCAATGAGATTGCAAGTAGAATTTACAGAAAAAAAGTAAATATAAGCTATATAAACATGACAGTAATCAGAAAATTTAGGTTGAGGAAGCAATAAAATGGTTTTACTTCTTCTTATTTAGATAAGGATTAATTGATTGATAACATCCAATCTTAGTGTGGATGTAGGCAAACAAGCAGAGAAGGCAATGGCACCCCACTCCAGTACTCTTGCCTGGAAAATCCCATGGACGGAGGAGCCTGGTGGGCTGCAGTCCATTGGGTCGCTAAGAGTCGGCCGCAACTGAGCAACTTCACTTTCACTTTTCACTTTCATGCATTGGAGAAGGAAATGGCAACCCACTCCAGTGTTCTTGCCTGGAGAATCCCAGGGACATGGGAGCCTGGAGAGCTGCCATCAATGGGGTCGCAGAGTTGTACACGACTGAAGTGACTTCTGCAGCAGCAGCAGCAGCAGCAGCAGCAGCAGGCAAACAAGAACTGGTACTACTATAAACAATTAACAGAAGTATAAATTTAACAGTATATCTGAGGACAGTTTGGATGTAGTCATCATAATTTAACATGTTCATTTATTTTGGATCAGAAATTCCATTTCTGGGAGGCTATCCCAGAATTTAACCCATGGTAAAATATGTACAGAGGTGTTCATTGCAACATTATTTATAATGGGTTAAGATTAAAAAAATCTGGGCTATCNATCAATGGGGTCGCAGAGTTGTACACGACTGAAGTGACTTCTGCAGCAGCAGCAGCAGCAGCAGCAGCAGCAGGCAAACAAGAACTGGTACTACTATAAACAATTAACAGAAGTATAAATTTAACAGTATATCTGAGGACAGTTTGGATGTAGTCATCATAATTTAACATGTTCATTTATTTTGGATCAGAAATTCCATTTCTGGGAGGCTATCCCAGAATTTAACCCATGGTAAAATATGTACAGAGGTGTTCATTGCAACATTATTTATAGTGGGTTAAGATTAAAAAAATCTGGGCTATCTCCTGATAGTGGGCTATCTCCTAATGTTTTAAAATAAAAACTGACAAATTATCACTTAACAAGGGAAATATATATGCTTATAGAAAGTACATTAATAAAACCACTGTGGCCTAATATTTGTAAATTTCTCACCTCCAAAATGTATTGAGGGTTCTTAACAGTTTTATTGCAAGTTCATTAAGCATACTGTGTAATTATGCATGTAACACACACTTATACAGAAATGAAAGGACAAGGGACAATGTAAACAAAATATAACTGATTCACTGCTTTGATTTTCTGTGTGCTCTTTTATGTAGGTAATAGAGTTGAAGATTATGTGCATGCATATTTAAACCTGAATCAAGTCACATGTGTTAATTAATAAATACCTGAACATTTTAAAATTATTTTATTTGCATTTTCCACTTCAGTTAACACAATGCAAAATACTATTTTTAATAGCTGCATACTAACAACATTTTAATACACGTCTACTATTGGGTGTTTTGTCTTTCTAATTTAAAGACAGTGACATTGGTTAACTTTGTGATGACAGTGTACAAACATGATATTTTTATATATTACTGTGCATGTTTAAGTTATTTTCTCATTTTGGAGTCTTGAAATAGTAATTGAAGCATCAAAGTTTATGAACATATTTTAAAGTTCTTAAAAAAACATCACCAGTGTGTTTCTTAAGAGGACTGCAGTAGAGATGATGGCTGCCTCTATTGAGCTTTTTGTGTGCTTTTCTTTTTCTGTATTTTGATGTGTATGGGCAAGTGCCTATTTAAATTTACACCTATGACTACTGGTGGGAATACATCAAACTTCATATGTATGTAGGCCATCTTTATAAATTTATTTATGGATTTGTTCAGTCGTCTTTTAGCTGGTAATAAATCCTTACCTTTTTGCCCATTTCTCAGGAGCTGGGTATTTGTAAATAAATTTATATTTTAATCACATTTTATTAAAGAAAAGAGAAAAATTCCAGCAGTGGGATAAAAATTCACATAGGTTAAAAGAACCAATATTTTGATTGACTCATTACTGTAACTGGAGATTTTGTTTGCTTTAGCTAAATGAACATAATTATATGCAGTTCTTGTTGATGATGATGGTTTACTCACCAAGTCATGTCCGACTCTTGCAACCCCATGGGCTATAGCCTGCCAGGCTCCTCTGTCCATGGGATTCTCCAGGTAAGAATACTGGAGTGGGTTGCCATTTAATTCACCAGGGGATCTTCCAGACACAGGAATTGAACCTGGGTCTCCTGTATTGTAGGCAGATTCTTTATCAACTGAGCTACAAGGGAAGGCTGGGGTATGCATTTATCACTCCCGAAAAACTAAAATGAGTAATAGTAAGAACTAAACTTTGTACACAGCACAATTGAGATAATAGTTAACAAAATAAACTTTCTGATTCTGGTTCTGCACACTTGGTTTTCTCTATCACTAAGCTCCTGGGGTGCTCACACCTTTCCCAGGGCTTGTTCTTACAGTGAACAACAGCCAGCAAGACCCAAGGGCTGCTGGCTTCAGTATGTCCTCTAAGAAATGGTCATTACCCATATGAGGCACCTCTCTGTGAATGGTTTTCTTAGCACCCTGGAGGGCCTACTACAAGAAAGTTAATGACGACAGAATTTCATTAATTCCTGCCTGTGCAGCATCATAGCAAATTCCCTGCCATCCTGTGAGTCAAGGTCCTGGCCTTTTCCAACAAGGTGAAGGTTTCAGTCCTGAGGTTGTGGTGAGGGGATGATATCTTGAGTGCCCTTTCTCAGGCCCAGGGATATTGTCTGCTCCTTATATCTGTTATTTCTATTCTATTTAGTATTTTCTTACTTCTTAATAGCTAGACCCTTATTACTCTGGTCCACTGTTATAACTAATAATTTTTCAATACTAAGCTTTCTCTGTTTAAATTACTATGTGGCTGTAATCTCCTCAACAGAGTCAGATTGATAAGAGAAACATTGTTTGAGTCTTAGGAATTGAAGTTTAATTAGAATGACTTGAAGAAGGATCGGGAGTCAGGAACTGGAGATTTGAGTATAAATAACCCTTCTGAGAAGTGTTTTGCTATACAAAGGAGCAAAGAAACATGGCATGGGATTCAAAGGAGTAGTGGGGCAAATTACTGAATATTTTGGAAGATATGAGAGATGACAACACTTACCATGTGCTACAGTAGAGACCCACAACCACTTCTGAAACCATTCAAATATCTGTGTCGGGTCATTGATCTAGCAGGCAAAATATATTTACTGAAATGTGTATTCCCCAAGTTAATGTAGACAGAGAAGAGGACTAAGAACTGACCTCTTGGTAGTCAGGGATAAGCTGAATTTCTGTCCATACTAAACAATGCAGAGAATATTCAGAACAGAATCAACATAGTGAAAATGAGTATACTACTCAAAGCAATCTATAGATTCATTGCAATCTAACTATCAAGCTACCAACAGTATTTTTCACAGAGCTAGAACAAATAATTTCAAAATTGGTATAGAAACATGAAAAACCTCGAATAGCCAAAGCAATCTTGAGAAAGGAGAATGGAAGTGGAGAAATCAACCTGCCTGACTTCAGGCTCTACTACAAAGTCACAGTTATCAAGACAGTATGGTACTGGCACAAAGACAGAAATATAGATCAATGGAACAAAATAGAAAGCCCAGAGGTAAATTCACACACCTATGGATGCCTTAGGAGAAGGCAATGGCAACCCACTCCAGTACTCTTGCCTGGAAAATCCCATGGACGGAGGAGCCTGGTAGGCTTCAGTCCACAGGGTTGCGAAGAGTCAGACACAACGGAGCGACTTCACTTTTACTTTTCACTTTCATGCATTGAAGAAGGAAATGGCAACCCACTCCAGTGTTTTGCCTGGAGAATCCCAGGGATGGCAGATCATAGTGGGCTGCCGTCTATGGGGTCACACAGAGTCGGACACAACTGAAGTGACTTAGCAGCAGTAGCAGCAGCATGGACACCTTATCTTTGACAAAGGAGGCAAGAATATACAATGGAGAAAAGACAATTTCTTTAACAAGTGGTGCTGGGAAAACTGGTCAACCACTTGAAAAGAATGAAACTAGAACACTTACTAACACCATACACAAAAATAAACTCAAAATGGATTAAAGATCTAAACGTAAGACCAGAAACTATAAAACTCTTAAAAAAGAACATAGGCAAAACACTCTCTGACATAAATCACAGCAGGATTCTCTATGACCCACCTCCCACAATATTGGAAATAAAAGCAAAAAGCAATAAATGGGACCTAATTAAACTTAAAAGCTTCTGCACAACAAAGGAAACTATAAGCAAGGTGAAATGACAGCCTTCAGAATGGGAGAAAATTATAGCAATTGAAGCAACTGGCAAAGAACTAATATCAAAAATATACAAGCAACTTCTACAGCTCAATTCCAGAAAAATAAAAGACCCAATCAAAACATGAGCCAAATAACTAAACAGACATTTCTCCAAAGAAGACATACAGATGGCTAACAAACACATGAAAAGATGCTCAACGTCACTCATTATCAGAGAAATGCAAATCAAGACCACAATGAGGTACCATTTCACACCAGTCAGAATGGCTGCAATCCAAAAGTCTACAAGCAATACATGCTGGAGAGGATGTGGAGAAAAGGGAACCCTCTTACACTGTTGGTGGGAATGCAAACTAGTTCAGCCACTATAGAGAACAATGTGGTGATTCCTTAAAAAAGTGGAAATAGAACTGCCATACAACCCAGCAGTCCCACTGCTGGGCATACACACTGAGGAAACCAGAATTGAAAGAGACACATGTGCCCCAATGTTCATCGCAGCATTGTTTATAATAGCCAGGACATGGAAGCAACCTAGATGTCCATCAGCAGATGAATGGATAAGAAAGCAGTGGTACATATACACAATGGAGTATTACACAGCCATTCAAAAGAATACATTTGAATCAGTTCTAATGAGGTGGATGAAACTGGAACCTATTATGCAGAATGAAGTAACCAGAAAGAAAAACACCAATACAGTATACTAACACATATATATGGAAAAGAAAGATGACAATGATAACCCTGTATACAAAACAGCAAAAGAGACACAGATGTATAGAACAGTCTTATGGACTCTGTGGGAGAGGGTGAGGGTGGGAAATGGCATTGAAACATATATAATATCATATGTGAAATGAAACACCAGTCCAGTTTCAATGCATGATACAGGATGCTCGGGGCTGGTGCACTTGGATGACCCAAAGGGATGGTACGAGGAGGGAGGTGGGAGGGGGCTTCAGGACGGGGAACACGTGTATACCCATAGCAGATTCATGTTAATGTATGGCAAAATCAATACAATATTGTAAACTAATCAGCCTCCAATTAAAATAAATAAATTTATATTTTAAAAAACTAAAAAAAAAAAAAAAAGTTGAAGACAAAGAGGGTTAATTTAATGCTGGAGCATGAATTCCAGCAGTCCCACTGAAAGGGCTTATATGGGAAGAGATGAGGAGAAGACCAAATTGCTTGGTGTACACTGAGAGTGCAATGTACTCTCAGTGGGGGGAAATGATTGAGAAATGTGACTCATATTACAGTAACCAACATCCACAAGGAAAAGAGGATATATTGAAATGGTCTCAGTAGACCTCAGAGATGCAGAGACGATGATCGTGGGGCCATTCAGAGGATTTCTTTTAAAATTTGTTAATGGCAGTGTAGAGGGTAGTCCCTGAACAGGTAACTCATTTTTCACTGTGTCAGTTGAGATGAAAACTGTCCTTCAAACTCTCCTTTGTTCTCTCATCAAAATGCCTTTCTTTCTTTTTTTTTAAATCTTATTCTGTTGTCATTGTCGTTTAATTGCTAAGTTGTGTCCATCTCTTTTGCGACTATGGATTATAGCTCATCAGGGTCCTCTGTCCATGGGATTTCCTAGACAAGAATACTAGAGTAGGTTGTCACCTCCTTCTCCAGGGGTATCTTCCCAACCCAGGGATTGAAGCCATATCTCCTGCATTGGCAGGATATATATATATATATATTTTAAATCAGTGAGTCACCAGGTTTCCTCTTTCTGCTATTGAAAAATTACTTTTCCACTAAATTATGGTTGCTTGATTAGGTTCACATCTTAGCGTCTTTTTTTTTTTTTCTAACTACTTTTTGAAAAAGTTTGCCATGTTTACATTTTCATTAAAGCATGTTTTATTAATCCCTTTGGGTGCATTAGATATTGAACCAGTCATTAAAGGAAGGAAAGTGAAAAAGTTTCAGTACCTGTTTCAAGGACATTACTGTCTGTAGAAGTTTCTTTTATACCTATTTCACTGAGAGTGTATAAATCATAAAATATAGTTGAATTTTTTATCATAGGATTTTTCTGCATCTATTGATATAATGTTATTTATTTATTCTGTTTACATGGTGAATTGTAGATTGATTTTCATGTTGAAAACAAACTTTCAACCCTGGGATAAATCTAACATTGTGGGTTTAGTTGAAGAAATATTGTTCAAGAGTTTTTCTTCTAAATTCAGACTGAGAATGCTGTAGACTTTTCCTAGTTTATAATGTTCTCATTATGGTTAAGAATAAGTTTATCCTGATCTCTTAAAACCAGTGGAAATATGTTCCCTCTCTTCATTTTTCTCCCCACTTCTCTGGAAAATTGTGCCTCACTGGTGTTATGTATTTCTTAAATATCTGGAGAGTTCCTTTCCTTTCTGATAAACATTTTTCAAGTGCAATCTTTTTCTCCGAATTCTGTTTTAGTTGTGCCTCACAAATTTCAATACATTGTGCTTTAGCTTTTATTCCACAAAATATTTGCTAGTTTCCTGTGTGATTCTGATCTATGAATTACTTAGAATTTTTTTATTTTCCAAATATTTGCAAATTTTCCCAGATATCTTTTTTGTGATGAATATTGGTTCAATTTCACTGTTCTCAAAAAACATACTCTGTATGATATCTACTTGTTTATACTTTTTGAAATCAGTTTTAAGCTTCAGAATGTGATTTATCTTGGTGAACTTTCAGTGTGAAATTATAAGCTACATGCACTCTGCTATTTTCAGGTGCAAGGTTGTATAATGTCCATTAGACCACATGGATTGTCAGTTATTTCAATAAGACAGCTTTTGGTCTTGTTCTTTGAATTTGCTGATATTTTTCCAATTTTTATTTCATATTTATAGGATTTCTGGTTATCTTTTTATTTTTTGATTTCTAAATTATTTCCACTGTTTTTAGGGTAATTTACACTGTATACTTGCAATCTTTAAAATCTGTTCAGATTCATTTGGAGCACAGAAAGGTTATTTGTTGGTTAATAATTGTGTATACTTTAAAAGAATATTTTTAAAAAAAATTTGCCTTTTTTATGAGGATGGAGTGTCAAAGTATCACTGTTTAATTGGATGAATCTTCAATTTCTCCTGTAAGAACTGTAACTCTTTAAGCTTTTTCTTCATATAGTATGTTGATTTGTTATTTGTATAGACATATATGATTCTTTTATTCTAAAATAGTTGGTTTGAATCAATACAAATTTTTCTAACTGTTCATCTTAATATTTTTGACTGAATTTCATTTACCTGATATCAGTATTATTAGTGATTATTATTTTTCCTTAAACGTTCTGAATCAATCAAATTAATATAAAACACATGGTAGTATTTTTTAATCAAAGTGTTGTTTTTCTGAGCTAGTCCCACTGATACTGTTTTAAATTTTCCAAAATGTATTCTTACTTTAAAATGTTTTCTACCTCTTTAATGTTATCTCTAATAATATTGCAAATTACCAAATTTTCTTAGGTTCTCAATATTACTAATATGACATTTGTAAATATATACTCACTTAGTTATTTTGCTTTTTTCATAAGCTTGTTTCCCTTTTAATAATATTTGATTTTGTTGCTGACTATCTTCTTATCTTTCTAATGGTTACAGTATGGATTTGAATAGAGGCTGGGTTCAAGTTTCAATACTTAACTTACTAGCTGTTTGGCTTTATTCAAGTTGCATGCTTAATAATAATTTCAGACTGAAAGATTGATTAAATTCTTATATATAATTATGTTAAAATAGTGTTTTGATAGTAAGAAATACTACAACCCTTAGTTAACATATTTATTTGTTAGCCTCAGCCTAAATTCTATAATTTTCTAATTATTTTGTTGTCCAAACTAGCGTACAATTAATCTGTCTTTGTTTCCCTTATTTTATAATAGGTCTCCATCTATAGATTATTTCTTTAAAAATACCTATATAATATATCTCATAGGCAATATTCTTCAAAAAAAATTAGTGGCTATAATGTTTGCCAATATTAACATAGCAACAGAAATATAAATAGGTCAAAGAATTCTTATATAAAATTCAGCTGATTATACAAATTTACAAAATTATGCAAATCATGTTTATTGTGTTTAGATATAGGTCAGTCTATGTCTCTACTTCTTAACTTTTATAACAATCCTATGTACTATGATTTGAGCTAGTAAAGATAGCATAGAATGATGTGAATATTGGATTTTGTGTTATAGGGCAAACAAATACCAGCTGGAATAAGCACAAGTCTAAATGCTTAATACATATTTTTATATCTTAAACTATTGTAATTCTTACCATCTTTTAAATATCTGATCTCAAGAATCCAAGAAGAAAAATTATTAATTAGAATGCAAAAATCTGCATTTCATATGGCAAATCATCATTTACAAGGAATCATAAATGTCAAAAGTGGGATATTCTTAGAGAGTAAAGGTTGAATTTATTATCAATAAATATGTATTATTAATAACTTCATTATACAGTCATCAGAATTCTCAAATATATCATTACAAATAAAAAAATACCTACTTGACTGCTTCACAGCATGATATTTATACCATAAACATTAGATAACGCTGAGATTGAATACTTCCACATTCTACAGAGTGCTCGATTCTCTGACTTCTATGACAGTATATTTACAAAATTTTACTGTACATTAATTGCAAATGTTAAGGTAAAGTAAGAGGATCAATCATTTATGCTGCCTTTTTAAAGAAGCAATGTTTCAGCTAATATTGAAGAATTATATCCCAATTTTACTTTTGGTATCATCATGACTATTCAACACAAATATTATAAATTATTTGGTTTAGTAACAGTGAGCTAGCTTCTAAATTCTGGAAGGGAAGCCTGGAGGTGTCAGCTGCAAGTTCATTACATAGCGATATGAAATGAATTCCAAAGGATGTGTTTGTATGTGTTTCATATATTTTAAGATATATATTTAATTAATATTTGGCCCTACCTGAGGTCATTTCTTACAAATAGAGAAATGAGAAACAATTCCTGTTCTCATACACAGATAGGCATACAGACCATTGGCATTTGGAAATTAGGCTTATGTGCAAGTCATACTGAGAACTTTAAGTGTTCCCCAAAGTGTGCCAGTTCTCACACCCTCTTTATTCTCACTGTAAACAAGCATGATTAATTGCCATATTTCACAGGGATTCCTCTAAGAGCTTTATTACAAGGCTCTATTTCAAACTAAGTAGAGTCAGTATCAATCACTAACCTCAATTATCAATTATTGATAATGTACTAGCTTAGCAAGTAAGAGTCATGGGATTCCCAGATGGAGCAGTGGTAAAGAATCTGCCTACTAATGAAGGGGATGCAAGGGGTGTAAGTTTGATCCCTGGGTTGGGAAGATGCCCTGGAGGAGGAAGTAACAACCAGCTCCAGTATTCTTGACTCGGAAATCCCATGGACAGAGGAGCCTGGTGGGTTACAGTCCATATATCAAGTCACAAAAATTTAGACACAACTGAGCATACACACATACACATACACAGACAAGTAAGAGTCAAGTCAGAAGGCTATTTTTTTAGTAACAATAAAGCTAATAAAAAGTGTTATTTGAGCAATACATCTGTGCCTCTTATATCTTCTTGTGATCATACAATCAGTCTCAAAGACCATCTTTCTTCCTCAGAACATGTATTTGAAGTCCATTAACCTCATGACTCAACTTATCCTGCCTCATAAAACTCCAGATGTCAATGTGCTTTATCTCTACAATGTTCAAACATTTCTTCAAGTAATTCTAATGTATAGAATTAAGGACAATAACTTCATGATAACAAATTCTGGCTAGGAAAGTTATAATAAACAATGCAATTTATAGCAGGTGTTGTTGTTCAAATTAGCCATCTTGTTTGAGATAAGACATTTCAATGCATAGAGCATGTGAGCTCAAGTCCACAATTGGAAATCTGCTCTCCAAATATAGTTATGAACTTACCACTTTTCTAAACACCTACTGCACAATATCATTCTGCTGTCTAAATTATTTAAGAATTGAATTCATCTCAAATCAAATAATTCTTGGACCAAGTTCTACTACTTTTATGCCAGCTCCTAAAATTGGCATTTAAAACAGTGGTATTGGAACAAGGCCAGCCAAATAATGTTAAACAGCTTTGAAAAGTTATGTAATATGACTGACACACTCAAGCTTCAGTTCATTACATTGAGAAGTAGAGATGATGTGATATTAGTTGACATTTGCCGAGAAAATCATCTGAGTTCCTACTGTACCTTCACACCTGCTCTGTGTGAGGTTACAAAGACAGCAATTCCTATATGGAATAACAGAATCTGAGGATTGAGACTGCATACAATTATTGCAATTGCTAATTTACTAATTAATGATTAAATAATATTATATCCTTATTTATCTAAAATATAGTGTAATAGCACAAAACTCTGAAAAGAATGGGGAAGATAATTTGTATATAATTAATAGAGCTAAGGAGGAGTTGGTATTTTTCATGAAGCCTGTGTCTAAATCTTTGAATTTTGTTCCTTTGCTGCTGTTGTATAGTATAGAAAATTGAAGCAGTGCATACAATTTCTGTGTGCCCTTGGCTGGACAAGCATAAGGTCGACTTAGGAGGGATAGAAGAAATGAAGAAAAGTGAAAGGAAATGAAAAGATAAAAGAGACATAGGTTGAGCTTACAGATTCAGCAAAATAAAGACAAATAAAACAATGTTATTTTAGCCTAGGTTACTATCTTGACTTCAAGTGGTTCTATCAGCAAATTCTTCCTCTAAGGACTAAGCTAGAAGTAAAAGTGCAAAAGGCAAGAGACAAACTGAAATTTTCTCTACATCTTTCTTTGAGTTTCTTGAGAGTTTTGCAATGTAGTTAGTGTTCAGTTCAATTCAGTCACTCAGTCGTGTCCGACTCTTTGCGACCCCATGAATCGTAGCACACCAGACTTCCCTGTTCATTACCATCTCTCGGAGTTCACTCAGACTCACGTCCATCGAGTCAGTGATGCCATCCAGCCATCTCATNCCATGATCCAGCAGATGTTGGCAATTTGATCTCTGGTTCCTCTGCCTTTTCTAAAACCAGTTTGAACATCTGGAAGTTCATGGTTCACGTATTGCTGAAGCCTGGCTTGGAGAATTTTGAGCATTACTTTACTAGCATGTGAGATGAGTGAAATTGTGCGGTAGTTGGAGCATTCTTTGACATTGCCTTTCTTTGAAATTGGAATGAAAACTGGCCTTTTCCAGTCCTGTGGCCACTGCTGAGTTTCCCAAATTTGCTGGCATACTGAGTGAAACACTTTCACAGCATCATTTTTCAGGATTTGAAATAGTTCAACTGGAATTCCATCACCTCCTCTAGCTTTGTTCATAGTGATGTTTTCTAAGGCCCACTTGACTTCACATTCCAAGATGTCTGGCTCTAGGTAAGTGGTAACACCATTGTGATTTTCTTGGTCTTGTAGAGCTTTTTTGTACAGTTCTTCTGTTTATTCTTGCCATCTCTTCTTAGTATCTTTTGCTTCTTTCAGGTCCATCCCATTTCTGTCCTTTATTGTGCTCATCTTTGCATGAAATATTCCCTTGGTATCTCTAATTTTCTTGAAGAGATCTTTAATCTTTCCCACTCTATTGTTTCACTCTATTTCTTTGCAGTGATCACCGAGGAAGGCATTCTTATCTCTCCTTTCTATTCTTTGGAACTCTGCATTCAGTGGGTATATCTTGCCTTTTCTTCTTTGCTTTTCACCTCTCTTCTTTTCACAGCTATTTGTAAGGCCTCCTCAGAGAGCCATTTTGCTTTTTTGCATTTCTTTTTCTTAGGGATGGTCTTGTTCCCTGTCTTCTGTACAATGTCATGAACCTCATTCCATAGTTCATCAGGCACTGTCTATCAGATCTAGTCTGTTAAATCTATTTCTCTCTCCCATTGTATAATCATAAGGGATTTGATTTAGATCATACCTAAATGGACTAGTGGTTTTCCCTACTTTCTTCAATTTAAGTCTCAGTTTGGTAATAAGGAGTTCATGATCTGAGCCACAGTCAGCTCCTGGTCTTGTTTTTTGTTGACTGTATAGAGCTTCTCCATCTTTGGCTGCAAAGAATATAATCAATCTGATTTTGGTGTTGACCATCTGGTGCTGTCCATGTGTAGAGTCTTTTTCTTGTGTTGTTGGAAGAACATGTTTGCTATGACCAANTCCTGGTCTTGTTTTTTGTTGACTGTATAGAGCTTCTCCATCTTTGGCTGCAAAGAATATAATCAATCTGATTTTGGTGTTGACCATCTGGTGCTGTCCATGTGTAGAGTCTTTTTCTTGTGTTGTTGGAAGAACATGTTTGCTATGACCAACCTTAGGATGGCAGAAACCCAAAGGAAGAAATAACTCAATCTTAAAGCCTGTGAAAAGGAGCCCTCAAGCACTTATTTATGTTAAATAATAAATAAAATTATTAAAAAGAAATACTACACAAATGAAGGAACAAACTAGAAACATAGAAGTCCAAATAAATGAAGTGGAAATAGGCAAACTACCTGAAAAAGAATTCAGAGTAGTGATAGTGAAACAACATGGAGAAAATGAAAAAATCAAGTAACGGAGACCTAGAAGGATTATAGAATAAATATCCAGAGACAAACAACACAATTACTGAAATTACAAATACTCTGGAAGGAATCAATAGCAGGATATCTGAAGCAGAAAAACAAATCGGTGAGTTGGAAGATAAAATGGTGGAAATAACTTCTGAAGAGCAGAATAAAATAAAAAGAATGAAATAACTTATGATAGTGTCAGAGATACCAGGGATAATATCAAATGCACCAACATTCTAATTATAGGGGTCCTAGAAGAAGAAGAGAAAAAGAAAGGGTATGAGAAAATTTTTGAAGAGATTATGGTTCAAAATTTCCCCATCATGGAAAAGGAAATAGTCAATCAAGTCCAAGAGGGCAAAGAGTCAGATACAGAATAAACCCAAGGAGAAACATGCTAAGACACATACTAATCTAACAAAGACTAAACACAAAGAAGGGATATTTAAAGCAGAAAGGAAAAGCAACAAATAACATACAAGGGAAGCCCAATATGTTTAACAGATTATCTTTCAGCAGACACTCTGAAGGCCAGAAGGGAATGTCAGGATATATCTGAACTACTGAAAGGGAAAAATCTACAACCAAGATTGCTTGCACCCAGCAAGAATCTCATTCAAAATTAATGGAGAAATATAAAGCTTTTCAGATAAGCAAAAGTTAAGAGAATTCAGTAGCACCAAGCCAGGTTTACAATAAATGTTAAAAGGACTTTTCTAATCAAGAAATACAAGAGAAGGAAAAGATCTACAAAATCAACCCATATAATTAAGAAAATAGCAATAGGAACATATGTATCAATAATTACTTCAAATGTAAATGGATTAAATGCTCTGACTAAAAGACAGACTGGCTGAATGGACACAAAAACAAGACCCATATATAAATATATATGCTGCCTACAAGAAACCCACTTCAGACCTAAAGACACATGTAGACTGAAACTGAGAGGATGGAAAAAGCAAAAGAAAGCTGGACTAGAAATCCTTATATCAGACAAAACAAACCTTAAAATAAAGATGATTACAAGAGATAAGGAAGGACACTACACAATTATCAATTGATCAATTCAAGAGGAAGACATAACAATTGTAAATATCTATTCACCCAACATAGTAGCACCTCAGTACGTAAGAAAAGCACTAACAGACATAAAAGGAGAAGTTGACACAATAATAGTAGGAGTCTTTAGACTTTAACAGCCCATTCACATCAATGGACAGATCATCAGAACAGAAAATTAATAAGGAAACACAAGTTTTAAATGATATATTAGATGAGATGGATCTCATTGATATCTTCAGGCCATTCCAACCAAATGCAGAAGAATACACTGTCTTTCCAAGTGCCTTTGGAACATCTCCAGTGATAGAGAACATCTCCAGTGTCAGAGAACATCTTGAGTCACAAATCCACACATCAAACCTCAGTAAATTTAAGAAAGTTGAAATCATATAAAGCATCTTCTCCAACCACAACACTACGAGACTAGATATCAATTACAAGAAAAAAACTGTAAGAAACACAAACACATGGAGATTAAAAATTACATTTCTAAATAACCAACAGTTTACTGAAGAGATCAAACGGGAAATCAAAAAATTTCTAGAAACAAATGACAATGAAAACATGGCAACTTAAAACCTATGGGATGCAGCAAAAGCAGTTCTAAGAGGGAAGTTTATAGCAATACAATGCTACCTCAAGAAATGAGAAAAACATAGAATAGACAACCTAACTTCACACCTAAAACAACTGGGGGAAAAAAAAAAGAGTAAAAAAGCCCAAAGTTAGTAGAAGGAAAAAAATAATAAAAAACCGAGGAGAAATAAATGAAACAGAAATGAAAGAAACAATTGTAGAGATTGATAAAAGCAAAAGCTGTTTCTTTTAGAAGATTAAAAAAAAAAATTGACAAACCTTTGACCAGACTCATCCAGAAAAAAAGAAAGAGAGAGAATCAAATGAACAAAATTAGAAAAGGAGAGGTTACAGCAGACAATGCAGAAATATGAAGGATTATAAGAGAATATCATGAAAAACTATATGGCAACAAAATAGCTAACCTGGAAGAAATGGACAGATTCTTAGAAAGGTTCAATATTGTAAGAGGTAACCAGGAAGAAATAGAAATTATGAGTAGCCCAATTACAAGCTCTGAAATGGAAGCTGTGATCAAAAATCTCCCAAAAATCAAAAGCCCAGAACCAGATGGCTTCACAAGAGAATTTTATCAAACATTTAGAGAAGAGCTAATGCCTATACTTCTAAAACCCTTTCAAAAAATTTCAAAGGAAAGAACACTTCCAAACTCATTCTATGAGACCACCATCACCCTGATCTCCAAACAAAACAAAAACAACACAAAAAAAGAAAACTATGAGCCAATATCAATGAAGAACATAGATGCAAAAATCCTCAACAGAATTTTAGCAAATAGAATTCAGCAATACCTCAAAAAACTCATAAACCATGATCAAGTTGGGTTTATTCCAGGGATGCAAAGATTCTTCAATATACACAAATCAATCAATGTGATACACCATACTAACAAATTGAAAGATACAAACTATATGATCATCTCAATAGATGCAGGAAAAGCCTTTTACAAAATTTGGCACCCATTTATGATGAAAACTCTTCAGAAAATGTGTGTAGAAGGAACCTACTTCAACATAGTAAAGGCTACATATGATAAAGGTTCAGCAAACATTATTCTCAATGGTGAAAAACTGAAAGCATTCTCCGTAAGATTAAGGAAAAAACAAAGGTATCCACTTTCACCACTATTAATCAACATATTTCTGGAAGTCCTAGGTACAACAATCAGACAAGAAAAATAAATGAAAGAAATCCAGATTGGAAAAGAAGTAAAGCTCTCACTGCTTGCAGATGACATGATACTGTATATAGAAAACCCTAAAGATAGTATTAGAAAATTACCAGAGCTAATCAGTGAATTTAGCAAAGTTGCAGGATACAAAATCTATACAAGAACTCACTTGCATTTATATATACTAACAATGAAAATCAGAAAGAGAAATTAAAGGATCAATCTTATTCACCTTTGCAAAAAAAACAATTAAATATCTAGGAATAAACATCTAGGAATACAAAAGAACTATACATGGAAAATTATAAGACACTAATGAAAGAAATCAAAGGCAACATACACAGATGGAGAGATATTTTATGTTCCTGGGTAGGAAGAATCAATATTCTGAAAAATGACTATACTGCCAAATGCAATCTACAGATTAAATATGATCCATATCAAATAACCAATGACATTTTTCCCATAATTTGAACAAAAATTTTCACAATTCACATGGAAAAACAAAAGACCCTGAATAGCCAAAACAGTCTTGAGAAAGAAGAATGGAGCTGGAGGAAACAACCTTCATGACTTCAGATCATACTACAAAGAAACAGCCATCAAGACAGTATGGTACTGGCAGAAAAACAGAAATACAGTATGCGACCAAAGATGGAGAAGCTCTATAGAGTCAACAAAAACAAGACCAGGAGCTGACTGTGGCTCAGATCATGAACTCCTCATTACCAAATTCAGACTAAAATTGAAGAAAACAGGGAAAACCACTAGACCATTCAGATATAACTTAAATCAAATCACTTATGATTATACAGTGGAAATGAAAAATAGATTTAAGGGCCTAGATCTGATAGATAGAGTGCCTGATGAACTATGGATGGAGGTTCATGATATTGTATGGGAGACAGGGATCAAGACCATCCCCATGGAAAAGAAATGCAAAACAGCAAAATGGCTGTCTGGGGAGGCCTNTGTACGTGAGACAACAAAAGAGACACAGAGATATAAAATGGACTTTTGGCCTCTGAGGGAGAGGGTAGGATGATTTGGGAGAATGGCATTGAAACATGTATACTATCATGTAAGAAACGAAGCACCAGTCTATGTTCAATATAGGATACAGGATGCTTGGGGCTGGTGCACGGGATGATTCAGAGAGATGATATGGGGTGGGAGGTAGGAAGGGGCTTCGGCGTTGGGAGATCTTGTACACTTGTGGCTGATTCATGTCAATGTATGGCAAAAACAATACAGCATTGTAACTTAGAATAAAGTAAAAAAATAAAATAAGATAAAAAGTATAAACAATAANGGTGGGAGGTAGGAAGGGGCTTCGGCGTTGGGAGATCTTGTACACTTGTGGCTGATTCATGTCAATGTATGGCAAAAACAATACAGCATTGTAACTTAGAATAAAGTAAAAAAATAAAATAAGATAAAAAGTATAAACAATAAATGCTGGAGAGAGTGTGGAGAAAACTGAATCCTCTTGCACTCTTGGTGGGAATGTAAATTGATACAGCCACTCTGGAAGACGGTATGGAAATTCCTTTAAAAAACTAGGAATAAAACTACCTTATGACCCAGCAATCCCACTCCTATGCATATATCTTGAAGAAACCAAAATCAAAAAAGACACATGAATCCCATTGTTCATTGCAGCACTATTTACAATAGCTAGAACGTGGAAACAACCTAGATATCCATCAACAGATGAATGGATAAATAAATACCGGTACATATATACAATGGAATATTATTCAGCCATATAAAGGAATGCCTTTGAGTCAATTCAAATATGGTGGATGAACCTAGAACCTATTATACAGAATAAAGTAAGTCAGTAAATAGATAAATATTGTATTCTAACACATATATATGGAATCTAGAAAAATGCTACTGAATAATTTACTTACAGGGGCAGTAATGAAGACACATAGGGAATAGACTTATAGTCATGGGGAAAGGGTAGGTGATGGTGAGATGTATGGAAAGAGTAACATGAAAACTTACATTACCTTAGGTAAAATAGATGCTGCTGCTGCTGCTAAGCCGCTTCAGTCGTGTCCAACTCTGTGTGACCCCACAGACGGCAGTCCACCAGGCTCCCCTTGTCCCTGGGATTCTCCAGGCAAGAACACTGGAGTGGGTTGCCATTTCCTTCTCCAAAGCATGAATTTGCTGTATGGCTCAGGAAACTCAAACAGGGGCTCTGTATTAACCCAGAGGGGTGAGTTGGGGAGGGAGATAGGAGGAAGGGTTAAAAGGAAGGGTATATATATATATATATATATATATATATATACACCTATGGATGATTCATGTTGAGTTTGACAGTAAACAACAAAATTCTATAAAGAAATTATCCTTCAATAAAAATAAATAAAATT
This sequence comes from Raphicerus campestris, assembly GCA_006410735.1. Taxonomy (NCBI): domain Eukaryota; kingdom Metazoa; phylum Chordata; class Mammalia; order Artiodactyla; family Bovidae; genus Raphicerus; species Raphicerus campestris. The sequence goes on along the minus strand of SJYW01051364.1, from coordinate 47,191 downwards.
TAAAAAAATAAAATTTTTTAAAAGTCAAAATATTTATAAATACCAGGAAACACTATTCAAATATAAATGTTGGTTGGTAAAACAAAAATGTTGAAAGTAAGGAAAAATTGTGCACTATTTTATGACTATCAATATTTAAGCTCAATTTAATATAGAGAGAATATAATTTTTGTGTTTTTATATTTATCTTTCTTGAGTACATATTATTGCATACAATAGATATAATAGTTATTGATAATTGTCATATAAACCATTTCACTAATGATACTATATAGAAGATAAAATATTTTCTATCTCAGATGTTTTGAAAGAAATATTTTTGTCTTGAAAATTAATGGTAGGGCAATTATCCAAAAAGTTTCTCCAAGTTTTTCCATAATAGCCTTCAGAAAAACCTGACAACTTTTAGGCCAACTCCAATGTGCATATTTTCAATTTTCTATCCTTCATTAAATATTAGTAGTTCAGTTCAGTTCAGTTCAGTCATTCAGTCATGTCCAGCTCTTTGTGACCCCATGAGTCACAGCACACCAGACCTCCCTGTCCATCATCAACTCCTGGAGCTCACACAAACTCATGTCCATTGAGTTGGTAATGCCATCCAACCATCTCATTCTCTGTCATCCATTCTCCTCCTGCCCCCAGTCTTTCCCAGGATCAGGGTCTTTTCAAATGAGCCATCTCTTCACATCAGGTGGTCAAAGTATTTGAGTTTCACCTTCAACATCAGTCCTTCCAATGAACACCCAGGACTGTTCTCCTTTAGGATGGACTGGTTGGATCTCCTTGCAGTCCGAGGGACTCTCAAGAGTCTTCTCCAACACCACAGTTCAAAAGCATCAATTCTTTGAAGCTTAGCTTTCTTTATAGTCTAAATCTCACATCCATACATGATTACTGGAAAAACCATAGCCTTGACTGGATGGACCTTTGTTGACAAAGTAATGTCTCTGCTTTTGAATATGCTATCTAGGTTGGTTATAACTTTCCTTCTAAGGAGTAAGCGTCTTTTAATTTCATGGCTGCAGTCACCATCTCTAGTGATTTTGGAGCCCCCAAAAATAAAGTCAGTCACTGTTTCCACTGTTTCCCTGTCTATTTCCCATGAAGTGATGGGATCAGATGCCATGATCTTCATTTTCTGAATGTTGAGCTTTAAGCCAACTTTTTCACTCTCCACTTTCACTTTCATCAAGAGGCTCTTTTGTTCCTCACTTTCCGCCATAAGGGAGGTATCATCTGCATATCTGAGGTTACTGACACTTCTCTTAGTAATCTTGATTCCAGCTTGTGCTTCTTTCAGCCCAGCGTTTCTCATGATGTACTCTGCATAGAAGTTAAATAAACAGGGTAACAATATACAGCCTTAACATACTCCTTTTCCTATTTGGAACTAATCTGTTGTTCCATGTCCAGTTCTAACTGTTGCTTCCTGACCTGCATATCAGTTTCTCAAGAGGAAGGTAATGTTAGTAGTAGCTTGTAGTAAAGAAATAAAATTAGAAATAAGACTACATTGTTTCTTTAGCACACTTAAACAGTCAATATAACACATATTATACATAAATTTTAATAAAAATGAAGTCTTTTTTCTTATGAATTACATAGTTTATAATATTCATGGAAAACACAAACTAGTATACTTACTGATTCAAAACAAATTAGTAGGTATTAATAAAAGCTTCTGTTAAATCCTTCCCATGTAAGCTAAATCAGTAATTCCTATTGACTTTTCCTCTGCAATATATACAAAATTTAAACATTTCTAACCATATTTGGACTAGAATAATGCAATAGTTATTTTTTTAAACTGATCTATCTGCTACACACTTTAATTCCTCAAAGTCAGTTCTAACCTAATCTTGAATCTTTCTTCCTAAAATGTAAATCATATTATATCCAACATGGTTTGAAATCCTCTACTGGTTTTCCATGCCCTTAGAATAAAGTCCAGCTGCCCTAAAAGAGCATAAAAGACCTCTTCGGGTCTCTGCCCCTATATCTGATCTTATTTCCACCCTTCTCTTCTTTCCTTACACTGTCTCCAGAAGCACAGTGTCTCTTTCAACTCCTTGCATTGGCTAAAGACACACTTGCTCTTTCTTCTTTCTGTTCTCCCAGACTTCTCACTTTAGTTTGGATTCTGTTTAAGTGTTACTCTTTCAGAGAAGGCTTTCTGGCCCACTCTATCAAGATTAGTGTCCTTACATTTAACACCAGGCAGTATTTCTAGAACCATTAGTACCATCTACATTTATATTATAGGATGTTTCCACCTCTGGTGCGTTTACATAATGAAAAATAAGCTTTAGGAAGCAACACGTTCATGCATCTAAGTCAATTCAGTCATGTCCAACTCTGCTAAAAGGTATTTACTCCTCATAAAGAAGGATTCATAAAGAAGAGAAATATGTTTATTGAATGCTTATTAGATGAATTAATGTGTGTAATACAATCTGCTAACAACTTGTATTTTCAGAAGATTTAAGAAAAAAATATATTGAACAAATGACAAAAGTCTGCATAGTCAAAGCCCTCCATGGCTTTTCCAATAGTCATGTATAAATGTGAGAGTTGGACCATAAAGAAGGCTGAATGCTTAAGGATTGACACTTTCAAACTATGAACGTAAAATTAATCACTAGGTCATGTCCAACTCTTTGATAGCCCACCAGGCTTCTCTGTCCAGGGAATCCTCTAGGCAAGAATATTTGAGTGGGCTGCCATTTCCTTCTCAAGAGGATCTTTCTGACCCAGGGATCAAACCCAGGTTTTCCGCATTGCAGGCAGACTCTTTACCAACTGAATCACCAAGGAAGCCTTTTTAAACTATGGTGCTAGAGAAAACTCTTGATAGTCCTTTGGACAGCAAGGAAATCAAAGCAGTCAATTCTAAAAGAAATCAACCCTGAATATTCATTAGATGGACTGATGTTGAAGCTGAAGCTCCAATACTTTGGCCACCTGATGTGAAGAGCTGACTCATTGGAAAAGACCCAGATGCTAGTAAAGACTGAGGGGAAGGGGGTGACAGAGGATGAGATGGTTGGATGACATCACTGACTCAATGGACATGAGTTCTGAGCCAACTCTGGGAGATAGTGAAGGACAGGGAAGCCTAGCATGCTGCAATTCATGGGGTCACAAAGAGTGGGCCATGACTTAACAACTGAACAATAACAAATAAATAATTATCTTTGTGTTTGCATGAACTCAGCCAACTTGCTCAGAAGAAAATGAATGCCATCATATTGACTCTTCATAAATGCTAATGGCAACAAAGAAATACTTTTAAATTATCTGAAATTTTAAATCCAGTAGTGTTCATAATATAGTTTAAAACAGCAGTTTCTGACACTTTGTTGGTTTTGTAGCTTAAGGAAATTCCAGGTTTTGGGGAGTTTGTGAAATTTTCAAAGTGATGATCTATGTTTGCTTGGAAATTTTTTTGTTCATTCCAATTTTATTTTAATAAAATAAAAAATTGAAGTTATGTTAAATATTCTGAGAGTTAATCTGTCTTTAGCAGAAAATTCCCCAATAGAGTAGAAAGAAGTTTAAAATATATCTGCCTGAAAAACAATATAGAATATAGCAATTTCCATTTCTGAATAATTTGAAATATTAATTATTTTTCTTTTAATTCAATTCACTTGCAAATAATAAAATACCCATACTGGGACTTATTCTTTATAAAATTTTTTGTTATTAAAAAACACAAAGACAGAAAGATAAACACAAAAATGAAAAAAATCCTCAAGAGCAAAATTCTGTAATGATATCAATGAACATACAGTCCTCCTAGACCATTCATATTTATTCACTCAAGCAGGAAAGAAAGACATTTATAAGTGCTATTTTATACTGTTTTTTCCATAGAAATGTGTTATGGCCTTTCTCTTTTGCAGGGAGGTTTGGCAGGCTGCTTCCCTGGTGGCTCAGAGATTAAAGCATGTCTGCCTCCAATGCTGTCGACCCGGGTTCCATCCCTGGGTCGAGAAGATCCCCTGGAGAAAGAAATGGCAACCCACTCCAGTATTCTTGCCTGGAGAATCCCATGGACAGAGAAGCCTAGGCTACAGTCCACAGGGTCGCAAAGAGTGGACACTGATGAGCAACTTCATTTTCACTTTCACTTTCACTTTCTTTCTTTGGGCAGGTAGAATACAATGAGACCTGAAAGAGCTTGGATTAATGGCACCTGCAGTGGTATTTAGATGCTTTGTCAATAGGATAAGGCAATAGATTGGCCATGTCTGAACAAACTCTGCTCTGTGATTTGTGAATAACTTGCACCTTGATGGCACAGCTACATTTTCGTGACCTTAATTTTCCAGCCCTTGAAATGTAATTTGAGCCCTTGGCTCGAATTCACCATGCTGTTCTTTAAGATTCAAGATGACAGAGCACAATCTTTTTATGTTTTCAGGGAGTAAAGATGATTGTAATGATCACAATGTTAACAACATAGTTACTATCATGATCATTGTAATTATAACAGACACTCTTCTTTAATTCTGAATATGCTTTTTCAGCATGCCAGGAGTTTATAAATGTGCTATATTATATGTAAAAAACTTTAAGTGGATCTTAATTTCAGCACTAGAGTAAAATCTTGGCAAAGGATCATCTGATAGTTTGTATATAATTTTTAACATTCTATAATTTGTAAGAATTAGAACAGTAAATTTGCAAGGTTTTATTCTGACAATGTATATTTTTATACAGTTTGATGTTTTTTCAAATACATGCTTTGAATATTTCTGTGCTATGCAAGTGGCTATACTCAGTTCCATGCTTAAAAATATCATGCTCTTCTACGTATATTTTTATTTCATTAATGGCTTCTTAGTTCATGAATATTTCTCATTTCCTAATGCACTTTTTTTTTTTGCAGAACAATTATATTGAAATCTTCCTAGTCAAAATACATTAAACTGTATTGAAATATTAACAACTGCTTTATTGAAGTCCTTTTAACCTAAAATTTTTACAAAATTTTTAAAACTCTATCAGGATAAAATTGGTAAAGGAGCAGGCACAAATATGAAGAAGATATTTTTTTTCCTTAGAGTAACTTAGAGGAACATTCTGTTTTTATGCTGGTTTGAAAGACATTTACAGAGATATTAAATTTTATCTTTAACATAAGCCAGAGTGTAAGGTGTTCTGTTGTGTGGGTTAAAGGACAGATTGAAGGCGGTTGTCTATCTTCCAATTCTTACACTACGGCTTTCTGTTTGTGAGGCTTTCAATATATTTCTCCATGCCCTACTTTCTCATATTCTTGATCAAAAAAGAAAAAAAAAGGAAAAGATTTTAAAAAAGGAAGAAAAGAGGAAGGAAGAAAAAATGGTAGAAGAAAATAGGTGAGTTTGTCTAGTAGATATAATACTTTGAGACAAAATGGATCATGCTTAGACCTGTGCCTTGTATAAACTACACACTCGCTACATAAATGTGTGCTATCATGACTACCACTGTAAGGCAGAGATGGCCCTCACATTTTGCAAATAAGCAAATTTATGACCATAGAAATTATAACTTGTTAAAAGTCAAAAGAGTTAATCCTTGTGGTCTATTTATGTAAAGTCAACTTTTACAGGAGGAATATTTTCTGCATTTAGTGAAAAAGATAGATTGGCAATTTATTTCCATGATTTACTAAAACAGTGATTTGCTGTATTGTTAATCTCTTATAAACATTTTCATTTAAAAAACTATATGGCAAAACCAATACAACATTGTAAAGTAATTAGCCTCCAATTAAAATAAATAAATTTAAATAAAAAAACACAATCTGAAAAAAAAACTATCAGAAAATACAGTGATTATCATTATATGCAATCACTGTTGAGCACAGGGAAGAGAGTTGATATGACTTTATGAAAGTAGCATCAGGTTTATGTTGAACTACAAACTGATTATAACTGGGTTTTAAATCAAATATATGTCTTTTTATGCTGTGCATCTGCCACTTTCTAATGAATGACTTTGGGCAAGATATTAATTTTTCTCAGTCTTGATTCCTTCAACTGAAAAATGAGAATAACAAAAACATCTTCTTCATGGTTTATTAACTAATCCAGTTGTCTTCCCCTGAAATACTTTCATAATTGGATATCAAAACATGCATGGGAATATGTATTGCATTATTTATAATAGTACAAATTATCATTGAATGTATAAATATATCTTCTTTGATAGAGGTGAAGGTGAAGTCGCTCAGTCGTGTCCGACTCTTTGCGACCCCGTTGACTGTAACCTACTAGGCTTCTCCGTCCATGGGATTCTCCAGGCAAGAATACTGGAGTGGATTGCCATTTCCTTCTCCAGGAGATCTTCCTGAACCAGGAATCAAACCTGGGTCTCCCGCATTGGAGGCAGACGCTTTAACCTCTGAGCTACCAGGGATCCATATAAATTACTTTGTTATTAAAAAGTATAACAAACTAGAAGAAATAGTTTCTCTCTTCAAAATAAAAACAAACTGATACCAAAATAAAGTTGACTTAATTATCTTTTAATGTGAGAGACCAAAAAGAATACTAATACTCATTATCTTTACTCATGGCAGCATTGTTTGCATTGACTCAAAAGTAGAAACAATTTGAATATTCATCAGTGAAATCATGGATAAGCAAAAGATGGTAGATCTACAAATTTCCATATTATTCTGCCATATATGAAAATAAAGTAAAATGGGGCATCCACTGTAGAAAAAGTATGGCAGTTCATTAAAAATGTAAACATGAATTAGTGAAAGATCCATCACTAATTCCACAAGTGAAAATTCCACTTCAGAGTATATACCCAAAAATTTGAAATAAGGGAGTGAAAAGTACACCTTTATTTATATCAGCATTAATCAGACTAGGCAAAAAGCAGAAGTCACCCAAGTGCCAATGGATAAATGAACTGATAAAATGAGATATATGGACAAGGGTATATTACTCAGTCTGGANGTGGAGAATTCATGTTGATGTATAGCAAAACCAATACAATATTGTACAGTAATTAACCTCCAATTAAAATAAGTTTATATTTTAAAAAATGAAAAGCAGTTGGAAATACAGATCTGGAGCCGAGAGGAAATATCATTCTTAGATGTGTGAATTTTGGAGGCATTAGCATGTAGATGACAGCTGGAGCCCCAGTAGTGAACAACGCCGGGGTCCAGCCCCCGCAGGATCCAGGGAAACCCGAAGGAGAAACGGCGTCGGCGATTGATTTAGAGAGGCAGAGACAGATAAGAATGTCGTAGATAAGAAAATAGAGGAGAGAAGAAAAGGGGCTGATGTTCCTTGGTTTATACAGAAAATCAATAAAGTCTCAAGACAAGAGATTTGCACCATCTACGTGAGGCCACAGGTGCCCTCCCGGTCTCCGAGGGAGTGAAGGCACAGAGGCCTTCCTGGTCAGGTCTTAGAAACCCAGGCAAATAAGTAGACACGGCGGATCTCTGTACTCCAGATGGGAACTAGCCTGAAAGAAAGAGTAAGAGGAGGAAAATGATTGACACAAGATCAAGCTGCTTTGATGAGCAAGATCCCTAGCTTTACTTTTGAACAGTACTTATATACCTTCTTGTACATAGAGGAAAATGAAAGATGCAAGGTCATACAGAATCAGCCCAACATTCCAGCAATTTTGCCCTTATCGAAACCATGATTTTTTCTGCATACCTTTCCCACAAATAATGCTGTGTACAGTATCTTCTGGCCTCGGAGGCCTGTGAACATTGTATGACCCTCTTTTGATAAAGGCTGCTTAACCAAAAAACTTATTTTCCCTCAAAGTGTTTTTTCTTTATATTTTTAATCTATGTCAGCCTCAGAAAATGCCAAACAGAGTTACATTTTTCACAGAGCAAAGGTGTAGCAAGTTACAAGAAAGAACCACTTAGTTCAAAAGTCTGATATGGTTAAATTCAAGGCTACACATGTTTTTCTTGCATTCTCACTATGTTAACTAACGCATTCCCAGGTGCAGAGTGGATAAGAGATATGAGAACTTAGCAACAAGCATTGGCCCAATAATGAAATCCTACACCAGCACTAGCACTACTCTAATAACTTTTAACTCTTTCAAAGGCTCTATGTTTTAGGCTTTGCGTGCTTTTCACAGTTGGGAGGCTGTAAATAATTGTATGCATAGCTGCAAGAGTCTGGATATATGTGCCAAGCAAGCTAGAATGCTAACAGAGGGGGTTTGATTTGAAATATTCCTCTCATGTCCAGGAGACTTATTAGCTATAGCCCTAAGTTGATTTTCTTCAGAGAAAGGTGGTCAGGGTTAGCCCCCGGTTAATATCAGAGGAGTTGGTGAAAGTCATGAAACAGTAAAACAGACAGATTCTGGTTTGGGGGTAGATGCTCGAGAAAGCCTAGGGAGCCCCTTGAGCTCTGAAGCCTTGCTTAACAGTTCTCTTCCACATGACCCTGTCATGGGTGGGATCTCCC
>SJYW01051364.1:0-15269 GCA_006410735.1 Raphicerus campestris | reverse complement strand
GCTTAAAGCTCAGCATTCAGAAAACTAAAATCATGGCATCTGATCCTCTCATTTAATGGGAAATAGATAGGGAAACAGTGGAAACAGTGGCTGACTTTATTTTATGGGGCTCCAAAATCACTGAATATGGTGACTACAGCCATGAAATTAAAAGACGCTTACTCCTTGGAAGGAAAGTTATGACCAACCTAGATAGCATATTGAAAAACAGAAACATTACTTTGCCAACAAAGGTCTGTCTAGTCAAGGCTATGGTTTTTCCAGTGGTCATGTATGGATGCGAGAGCTGGACTGTGAAGAAAGCTGAGCATCGAAGAATTGATGCTTTTGTACTGTGGTGTTGGAGAAGAAAGTCCCTTGGACTGCAAGAAGATCCAACCAGTACGTTCTAAAGGAGATCAGCCCTGGGTGTTCTTTGGAGGGACTGATGTTGAAGCTGAAACTCCAATACTTTGGCCACCTGATATGAAGAGCTGAGTCATTTGAAAAGACCGTGATGCTGGGAAAGATTGGAGGCAGGAGGAAAAAGGGACGACAGAAGATGAAATGGTTAGATGGCATCACTGACTCAATGGACATGAGTTTGTGTAAACTCTGGGAATTGGTGATGGACAGGGAGGCCTGGTGTGCTGCAGCTCATGCGGTCGCAGAGTCAGATACGACTGAGCAACTGAACTGAATTTTGCTTATTGTCTAAAGTATGATTGTTTTGTCCTGTTTGATTGCTTCTCTTTGTTTCTGCATTTTATCACTTCTCTGATTAATCTTATTTTTTGGCTAAAGTTTTTCCATAGGCAAAAGGCAGGCAGAGGACATAACACGGTGAGCAAGGACCATAGGATCCTGCTCCATTTCAATATTATCATATACTCAATTACCAAATCTGGAACATAGAAGCTGTTTCTTATCTCTCTGTTCTTTACTCATCATAGTTAATATTCATAATAAGGAATAAGTTTAAGAACATAGACTCTTGAGATATCAAAATTCAAATCACAGTTTTGCCATTAGCTCTATGGCTTTGGGAAATTTGTTTAGAATCCCTGTGCCTCAGTTCCCACATTTTAAGTTTGCTAGTTTCAGTACTGATACTATCTCTCTAAATTCATTCTTAGCCATCATCACCCTGAATTGGCCAGGTTTCCACTGTTTCCATTTTAAATATTAAATTTTTTAAATTTCTTTTTTATTTTTATTGAGGTAACATTGGTTTAAAGCATAATACATTTCATATTTGCAACATTATATTTTTAATTTTATATAGTTTTACTTCTGCAGTCTTACAGGATGCTCACCATCAGATACATAAGGCAAACCTATTGTTTTACTTCATTCTATTACCTCATTGTAAAATTAATCTTTATAAAACACCATGCTGATTTTATTTCTTTTTTCTCTTAAAATGTCAGAAGAGAGGGTCAAAAATCATGAAATCATATATAGACAAATTTATATTCTGCATTCANCAGTCAATGGGGTCTGTCTCTTATACACATCTTACTTCATTGTAAAATTAATCTTTATAAAACACCATGCTGATTTTATTTCTTTTTTCTCTTAAAATGTCAGAAGAGAGGGTCAAAAATCATGAAATCATATATAGACAAATTTATATTCTGCATTCATAGAGAGAATTTTTTCTCATTAAACAGTTGTGACGGTGATCAAACCTAGAGTAGATCCAGGATGTAAATCTAGGACTTCTGAATCCACAGCCAAGATTTGTAAAATTTGCTTCATTTATTAAGTCTAATGTGCTTTTGTGTGTGTGTGAAGTTGCTCCAATCATGTCCAACTCTTTGTGACCCTATGAACTGTAACCCACATAATTCTGTCCATGGAATTCTCCAGGCAAGAACTCCATACGATTCTCCATGGCAAGTGAACTGGGTTGCCATGTCCTCCTCCAAGGTATCTTCCCATCACTGGGATTGAACCCATGTCTCTTATGTCTCCTGCATTGGCAGGAGTGCCAATGGCCAATTAGTGCCACCTGGAAAGTCCCATAATGTCCCTTTATACAGCATTTACAATCTCTTTTTCTGAGAAATTTAAAGAATTTAAAGTAAACAGCTTTACTCTTTAGTAATAAATTTAACATATTTGCTGACCGTGTACTTCCCTTTATCCCTCTGTAGTAGATTAATCATTTATAGTAAATCATGCATTATATATATATATATATATATATTTTTTTTAATCCTGAGCTACAGTAATAGTCAAAGCTATGGTTTTTCCAGTAGTCATGTATGGATGTCAGAGTTGGACTATAATGAAAACTGAGCGCCGAAGAACTGATGCTTTTAAACTGTGGTGTTGGAAAAGACACATGAGAGTCCCTTGGACTGTAACGAGATCCAACGAGTCCATCCTAAAGGAAATCAGTCCTGAATATTCATTGGAAGGACTGATGCTGAAGCTGACACTCCAATACTTTGGTCACCTGATTCAAAAAGCTGACTCATTTGAAAAGAGCCTGATGCTAGGAAAGATTGAAGGCAGGAGGAGAAGGGGACAACAGAGGATGAGATCTTTGGAAGGCATCACTGACTCAGTGGACACCAGTTTGAGTAAACGCCAGGAGTTGGCTATGGACAGGAAGGCCTGGTATGCCGCAGTCAATGGGGTCGCAAAGAGTCAGACACAACTGAGCGACTGAACTGAACTGAACAGAACATTAATCCATATAGACCTGTAGAATCAATATGCCCTAAAATGAAACTGGACTTCCCTGGTGGCTCAGGTGGTAAAGAATCTGCCTGCAATGCAGGACACTTGGGTTCAATCCCTAGGTTGGGAAGATCCTCTGGAAAAGGGAATGGCAACCCACTTCAGTATTCTTGCCTGGATAATCCCATGGACAAAGGAGCCTGGAGGGCTGCAGGCTATGAGGTCGTAAAAAGTTGGACATGACTGAGCGACTAAGCACAGCATGGTACAGCACAAGATGAAATTACAGTTTACCCTAGGACATACAGCATGTTTTTATACACTGATGTTTTATGTTCAATGCACAGAGTATGTTTTGCTTTTAGTTTTATATCAGCCCGAGGCTTAGTCTTTGTGCCTTTTCAAAATTTTGCCTCTACCTTTAAAAAAAATAATTATTTTAATTATATTGGATTGAAAGTGGAATAAAGCACTTGAATCACTTGATTATTTGAAATAAAACTGATGTGATTAAATTGGACTTCTTAAACTGATAGTAACTTTTAAATAAACAACTGGAAGACACAGTGTATTGGTCTTCCTTCTATGATATTGAGAATGATACCTGAAAACATCTTTTTTGAGTGTCCATTGAGACACAGCATGAAATTTTTAAAAANAAACTGATGTGATTAAATTGGACTTCTTAAACTGATAGTAACTTTTAAATAAACAACTGGAAGACACAGTGTATTGGTCTTCCTTCTATGATATTGAGAATGATACCTGAAAACATCTTTTTTGAGTGTCCATTGAGACACAGCATGAAATTTTTAAAAAGAGAAATAAGTAAACCATAAACATTCTTTGGAACTCAATTTTATAATTGCTTTTACTTCACTATAGTTCACGTAGCTCCCTGTTTTTTTCAGACAATAGATGGACGAAAACTGTGTATGTTATTTATAATTGGAATTGAGATGAATTTACCTCCTACTGTTCATTGTCAGCATTGTATCCAAAAGCAGTGGGAGGAAATCTACCTTCTACTAATATTCAATTTGTGAACATTCGTATCCTTATATCAGCAGGAAACTCACTCCNGTTATTTATAATTGGAATTGAGATGAATTTACCTCCTACTGTTCATTGTCAGCATTGTATCCAAAAGCAGTGGGAGGAAATCTACCTTCTACTAATATTCAATTTGTGAACATTCGTATCCTTATATCAGCAGGAAACTCGCTCCATAAATTACAGAAACAGATGCATATCACCAGGCAAGAAGAGGTTTACTCCTTTAAGATGCTGTGAGAAGCTGGTATTTTGTCAGCTAAGCACATCATCTTCACATCAACATAAAAATGCATTTCATTAAGTATAATCTTTCTAGAAATTTTAGCAAACAAATTGTATCAGACCTGAAAATCTATAATCTCTGAGTGAACTTACAATTAGAAAATGAAAACAAAGAAACAAACAAACTGCAATGATAGATAGTGAAGAAAATCTTACACCTGAAAAATTTGATCTTAGAAAGGCATTCACAGATGATATAGATAGCATTATTGTATCCAGCTTGCTTACTCATGCAATTATTCAATGTAAGAATTTGGGGAACTACTAAAGTTAAATATGCCACAGATCTTGATTCTACCATTAATGACACAAAAATTTTAAGTCGAAGGATGATATATATAGAATGTTTTGAGGAGTAAGTAATATTATTTGGGGGAACTTTGAGTTTCCTGATCATAAAAGACAGTGAAGAACCAAAGTCTCTTTTGTGTGTTAGGACCCCGAAGGCAGGCCATGTCTCACGGAAAATAGCTTTCCCCTTACCTAANGAGACTTCACCTTCACCTTTCACTTTCATGCATTGGAGAAGGAAATGGCAACCCACTCCAGTGTTCTTGCCTGGAAAATCCCAGGGATAGGGGAGTCTAGTGGGCTTCCATCTACGGGGTCACACAGAGTTGGATACGACTGAAGTGACTTAGCAGCAGCAGCATGTTCTGCTCAATTTTCTCTGTGATTGTCAATTAAATAATAATTAATTCCATGCCATCTGAACACTTATTTTGATCCATGCAGCTGGGCTGACAACCATTGTATACATAAATAAAGATAACGCAATGCATTTTAAGATCCTGGGTGACAGTTCTCCTACTTTTGGTTTCAACAAATGTCCTCCTTTTAGCAGTAGGCAAACAATTGTTTTTTCCTTATACTGAATTTTCAAATTCTGTGTTTTCACAAAATTGTTATTTTATGTTGCAGTCAGAACTTTCTATGCTTTCTAAGCAGAAGTCTATTTCTTTCCAATTATGTCTACAAACTGGCATTCTGACTGCTTCCTGTAGAGTTATAGTCTCCATAGACTGCAATTTGCTTTCCAAGTTATCACAGGTGGCAATTACATCAACTTTATTCAACAGTGTAAGGAAGATCATAAGTCATCAAGTCTGTGTTCATTGTTTCCTTGCTATCCAATGCCAAATAGCAAGCTATTGACATATATTTTAAGTTTTGTTTTAGCAACACTCCAATTTCACAATTCCATTAATACTTCATGTATTATATAGGTGAAAGGCTAAGCTGCTATAACAAAGATATCACAAATAGAGTATTTACATAATAAAGATTTAATTATGTTTTCACCAAGGTCTCATGAAAATCTGGTGGTGGCTGTAGTAGCCACTGGATTCACAGCAAGCAATAGCCCTGTAATAATGACCTTCATCCCATCCTGCCTCTTCTAACTCTGGTTTCACTAAGATTGTTGTCATTATTCAGACAATGAAAAAAGACAAATACATGATCCAAGCAATGCACTTGGTAATATACTCAAGAAGCAAAAGGATAGAAACAATAACAACAACAACAAAATGAAATCAAAATAAGTAAATGAGGTCTCAGTAGCAGTATGACTAATGATATACAATCATTATTAAAGTTCATAACTTACTGCAGCTGTTGCTGTTGCTGCTGCTTCTGCGTCGCTTTAATCGTGTCTGACTCTGTGCAACCCCATAACTTACTATGGGGGAGATATTTACTGGTGACTGAGTATTCATATGCCTCTCCATATTTCTTAGCATCTTTGTAGAAATGTTTGCCTATGAGAACAGTTATGACCAATAGGAAAATTAGAAATCATTCTGCTTCATCCATGGAGAAACATTTAGAGGACTATACTTGAAATAATTGAAATTTGCTTTGCTTCTGGTGTATTGGCGATGGAAGACTGACCCTAAGATGAAAAAGTAGCCAAAAAAAAAAAAAAATCCAAGTGGTCCTGATTACTGAGTCATCACATGACTTATTCATGCCATGGGCAGTCATCAGAAATATACCAGAGTTTGTAGATGGTTCAGATGATACAGAATCTGTCTGCAAAGGAGGAGACCCAGATTCAATCCTTGGGTCAGGAGGATTCATAATATTGTATAATATATTCTGTGGGTTGTGTACACATACCCATATCTGTGGGTTGTGTAGTTATCCTGGTGTACATGATATCCGTAGGACCTATTCATCTTATAATGAGGTTATCACCTTTTGACCAACCTCTATGTACAGATATCCAATCTGTGGGTTGTGAAGGATTCACATTTTTGTCATGAAAATTAGCCTGATAAATCTGTGCTGATTTATAATGTCTTCTTGGAGTTTTGTATATAATCCTCTTTTTCTATGTTTTTTTCTTTGTGTTTTGCCTTTGATTGGACTGATGTTTTACCTTAACTGTTTTCCTGTATACTGCTGAACATTTGCATTTATTTTTAAAGGTTATGATAAGAATTTCACATGAATATTGAACCTAGTAAAATCTAAAGTATAAATAACGTTTTTGAACATTTTTGTAGTACTTAAAATATTTTAATTCTAGTTAATTTTCTACAGATTATAATTTAGTCTTCTCACATTTGTTATATTTAAATACTTGCTGTTTTATATTTTTTTATGCAGTTAATGATTACACAATTTTTAAATTTCTCTAAATTTTTCTTTGGTTACAATTGATTCTTGCCTATCAGTCCATCCTTTCTGGTATTACATTCCTTCTTCTTAAAGTACAGTCTTTAATTAC
Source organism: Raphicerus campestris (assembly GCA_006410735.1). Classification (NCBI taxonomy): domain Eukaryota; kingdom Metazoa; phylum Chordata; class Mammalia; order Artiodactyla; family Bovidae; genus Raphicerus; species Raphicerus campestris. The sequence continues at coordinate 8,527 of SJYW01051364.1, read as the reverse complement.
CTGTTAGTTAAGGTCATTTGATAATAAACTCTATCTAGCCTTTCTTTTTTTCCAAGAATGTATTTATATTTCAACCTCATCCCAAAATAAAATTCCCTGAGGTTAAACCTTTAGGTTAAAAGATATTTTCTATCATCATTAAACTTATTTTTCTTTTTGTTTTCCCTGTTTTTCTTCTTCTCTTATTAGTTTCATTTTCTAATATAAAATTTCCATATTTCTGGATCTTTTAAAGATATTTACTTTATTTTTGATCTGCAGTTTCACTGAAATGGTTTCTGTGAACTTTTATTTATTTTGCTTGTATTTACTGAGTTTTCTCAAATCAAAATGAAAATATATGACCAACCTTTATACTTTGATCATTATTCCCATTACCGTTTGACACTATTCTCCTTTCCCTGGGATTCTGATTGGATATATAGTATAAATTATTTCTCTATTCTCTATGTATCAACATTTCCATCTCATCTTTGTTCTGTAGATCTTATGAGATCTCAGATCATTTCTGAGTCATTTCTTCCTATACAAGATCTTTTAGGTGTTTCTTGTCTGCTATTCTGTGTTTCTCCATTTGGTTTTTAAATTCAGTTTCATTATGTATGCATATGTTGAGAAGTTTTATTTGATTATTTTCTCCTATATCTGATGACCTTTATAGTCTATTTTTCCTTTGCTTCCTATTTTATCCCAACATACACATTTAACTGATCTTCAAGAATTTAAGTTCAGTCAGTCAGTTCAGTTACTCAGTCGTGTCCAACTCTTTGTGACCCCATGAATCGCAGCATGCCAGGCCTCCCTGTCCATCACCATCTCGTGGAATTCACNGAGACTTCACCTTCACCTTTCACTTTCATGCATTGGAGAAGGAAATGGCAACCCACTCCAGTGTTCTTGCCTGGAAAATCCCAGGGATAGGGGAGTCTAGTGGGCTTCCATCTACGGGGTCACACAGAGTTGGATACGACTGAAGTGACTTAGCAGCAGCAGCATGTTCTGCTCAATTTTCTCTGTGATTGTCAATTAAATAATAATTAATTCCATGCCATCTGAACACTTATTTTGATCCATGCAGCTGGGCTGACAACCATTGTATACATAAATAAAGATAACGCAATGCATTTTAAGATCCTGGGTGACAGTTCTCCTACTTTTGGTTTCAACAAATGTCCTCCTTTTAGCAGTAGGCAAACAATTGTTTTTTCCTTATACTGAATTTTCAAATTCTGTGTTTTCACAAAATTGTTATTTTATGTTGCAGTCAGAACTTTCTATGCTTTCTAAGCAGAAGTCTATTTCTTTCCAATTATGTCTACAAACCGGCATTCTGACTGCTTCCTGTAGAGTTATAGTCTCCATAGACTGCAATTTGCTTTCCAAATTATCACAGGTGGCAATTACATCAACTTTATTCAACAGTGTAAGGAAGATCATAAGTCATCAAGTCTGTGTTCATTGTTTCCTTGCTATCCAATGCCAAATAGCAAGCTATTGACATATATTTTAAGTTTTGTTTTAGCAACACTCCAATTTCACAATTCCATTAATACTTCATGTATTATATAGGTGAAAGGCTAAGCTGCTATAACAAAGATATCACAAATAGAGTATTTACATAATAAAGATTTAATTATGTTTTCACCAAGGTCTCATGAAAATCTGGTGGTGGCTGTAGTAGCCACTGGATTCACAGCAAGCAATAGCCCTGTAATAATGACCTTCATCCCATCCTGCCTCTTCTAACTCTGGTTTCACTAAGATTGTTGTCATTATTCAGACAATGAAAAAAGACAAATACATGATCCAAGCAATGCACTTGGTAATATACTCAAGAAGCAAAAGGATAGAAACAATAACAACAACAACAAAATGAAATCAAAATAAGTAAATGAGGTCTCAGTAGCAGTATGACTAATGATATACAATCACTATTAAAGTTCATAACTTACTGCAGCTGTTGCTGCTGCTGCTGCTTCTGCGTCGCTTTAATCGTGTCTGACTCTGTGCAACCCCATAACTTACTATGGGGGAGATATTTACTGGTGACTGAGTATTCATATGCCTCTCCATATTTCTTAGCATCTTTGTAGAAATGTTTGCCTATGGGAACAGTTATGACCAATAGGAAAATTAGAAATCATTCTGCTTCATCCATGGAGAAACATTTAGAGGACTATACTTGAAATAATTGAAATTTGCTTTGCTTCTGGTGTATTGGCGATGGAAGACTGACCCTAAGATGAAAAAGTAGCCAAAAAAAAAAAAAAAATCCAAGTGGTCCTGATTACTGAGTCATCACATGACTTATTCATGCCATGGGCAGTCATCAGAAATATACCAGAGTTTGTAGATGGTTCAGATGATACAGAATCTGTCTGCAAAGGAGGAGACCCAGATTCAATCCTTGGGTCAGGAGGATTCATAATATTGTATAATATATTCTGTGGGTTGTGTACACATACCCATATCTGTGGGTTGTGTAGTTATCCTGGTGTACATGATATCCATAGGACCTATTCATCTTATAATGAGGTTATCACCTTTTGACCAACCTCTATGTACAGATATCCAATCTGTGGGTTGTGAAGGATTCACATTTTTGTCATGAAAATTAGCCTGATAAATCTGTGCTGATTTATAATGTCTTCTTGGAGTTTTGTATATAATCCTCTTTTTCTATGTTTTTTTCTTTGTGTTTTGCCTTTGATTGGACTGATGTTTTACCTTAACTGTTTTCCTGTATACTGCTGAACATTTGCATTTATTTTTAAAGGTTATGATAAGAATTTCACATGAATATTGAACCTAGTAAAATCTAAAGTATAAATAACGTTTTTGAACATTTTTGTAGTACTTAAAATATTTTAATTCTAGTTAATTTTCTACAGATTATAATTTAGTCTTCTCACATTTGTTATATTTAAATACTTGCTGTTTTATATTTTTTTATGCAGTTAATGATTACACAATTTTTAAATTTCTCTAAATTTTTCTTTGGTTACAATTGATTCTTGCCTATCAGTCCATCCTTTCTGGTATTACATTCCTTCTTCTTAAAGTACAGTCTTTAATTACCTGTTAGTTAAGGTCATTTGATAATAAACTCTATCTAGCCTTTCTTTTTTTCCAAGAATGTATTTATATTTCAACCTCATCCCAAAATAAAATTCCCTGAGGTTAAACCTTTAGGTTAAAAGATATTTTCTATCATCATTAAACTTATTTTTCTTTTTGTTTTCCCTGTTTTTCTTCTTCTCTTATTAGTTTCATTTTCTAATATAAAATTTCCATATTTCTGGATCTTTTAAAGATATTTACTTTATTTTTGATCTGCAGTTTCACTGAAATGGTTTCTGTGAACTTTTATTTATTTTGCTTGTATTTACTGAGTTTTCTCAAATCAAAATGAAAATATATGACCAACCTTTATACTTTGATCATTATTCCCATTACCGTTTGACACTATTCTCCTTTCCCTGGGATTCTGATTGGATATATAGTATAAATTATTTCTCTATTCTCTATGTATCAACATTTCCATCTCATCTTTGTTCTGTAGATCTTATGAGATCTCAGATCATTTCTGAGTCATTTCTTCCTATACAAGATCTTTTAGGTGTTTCTTGTCTGCTATTCTGTGTTTCTCCATTTGGTTTTTAAATTCAGTTTCATTATGTATGCATATGTTGAGAAGTTTTATTTGATTATTTTCTCCTATATCTGATGACCTTTATAGTCTATTTTTCCTTTGCTTCCTATTTTATCCCAACATACACATTTAACTGATCTTCAAGAATTTAAGTTCAGTCAGTCAGTTCAGTTACTCAGTCGTGTCCAACTCTTTGTGACCCCATGAATCGCAGCATGCCAGGCCTCCCTGTCCATCACCATCTCGTGGAATTCACTCAAACTCACATCCATCGAGTCGGTGATACCATTCAGCCATCTCATCCTCTGTTGTCCCCTTCTCCTCCAGTCCGCAATCCCTCCCAGCATCAGAGTCTTTTCCAATGAGTCAACTCTTCGCATGAGGTGGATAAAGTACTGGAGTTTCAGCTTTAACATCATTCCTTCCAAAGAACACCCAGGGCTGATCTCATTTAGAATGAACTGGTTGAATCTCCTTGCAGTCCAAGGGACTCTCAAGAGTCTTCTCCAACATCACATTTCAAAAGCATCAATTCTTTGGTGCTCAGCCTTCTTCACAGTCCATCTCTCACATCCACACATGACCACAGGAAAAACCATAGCCTTGACTAAACGGACCTTTGCTGGCAAAGTAATGTCTTTGCACAAGAGTGTCAGTCAGGTGCATACAGTGTGAAAATGGTAGTCTCTTCAATAAACGGTGCTGGGAAAACTGGATTATCACATGCAGAAGAATGAAACTGGATTTTTGTCTCATGCCATATACATAAACCAACATAAAATAGATGAGCATTTTAAGCATAAGTTTTGAAATTATAATACTAGAATGAAACATTAGAGAGATATAGTCATCTTTTCCATGCAAACTATTTTTCCTGGTTTTTGTTATGGTCTACTTAGTGCTGAACATGTTTCCATTTTTATTTTAATTTGTAGGGGAAAACATTTTACTTCTCCTTAGAAAATCCTTATAAACAATTGAATGTTTGGCCATAAAATTGAGGACAAAATTTTGAAAGAGTGGAAATCTATTTTAAAGAGTTAGCAAATACATGTTGTGCTGAAATATTTTGACAATAATTCAACTACTGCAAGTATGATTGATGCTCCATTTTTAGTTGCATAGCTTTTTGTTTTAAAGTGTTTAGTGACTATATATTATGACCATATATCATGCATTGTGGGATGAATTGTAAGTAACATTAAAAAAGTCTTGGTCCAAATTCTCCACTCAAAGGACTTAAAAAATAAAGACATGGACATTAGTAACCATATTACACAATAAAAATGAGCAGCATGATTTGACAAAAATAAATAGGAAAAATTTGAAATATAGGCTAAATTAGTGAGTTCATATGAACAAAAAAAGACTTACCTTCTAGAGAAATGTAAATAAACACAAAAATAAACAAGTGGGACCTAATTAAACTTAAAGTTTTTGCACAGCAAAGGAAATTATAAATAATTGAAAAGCAGCCCTCAAAATGGGAAGATGTGTATAAGAGACAGGNAGAAATGTAAATAAACACAAAAATAAACAAGTGGGACCTAATTAAACTTAAAGTTTTTGCACAGCAAAGGAAATTATAAATAATTGAAAAGCAGCCCTCAAAATGGGAGAAAGCTATAGCAAATGAAACAACTAACAATAATTAATTTCCCAACTAATGCAACTCAATACCAGTGAAACAAACAAGCCAATCAAAAAGTGGGAAAGAGTGTTCACTTCATCAACACATGTACTAAAATTGAAACAATACAGAGAAGATTACTATGGCCCCAGCGCAAGAATGACAAGCAAATTTGCAAAGTGTTCCATAATTAAAAAAAAAAAAAGTGGCAAAGTGACTTAAATAGATACTTATCCAAAGAATACATACAGATAGCTAATAAACACAAGAAAAGATGTTCAATATCGCTTATTATTAGCAAAATGCAAATCCAAACTACAATAAGGTATCCCTTCATATTAGTCAGAATGTCCATCATCAAACATGTCTACAAACAATAAAGGCTGGAGATAGTGTAGAGAAAAGGGAACCCTCTTGCAGTGTTGGTGGGAATGTAAATTGACATAGCCACTATGGAAGACAGTATGGAGATGCCTTAAAAAACTAGGAATAAAATCACCATAGGGCCCAGAAATCCCATTACTAGGCATATACCCTTAGGAAACCAAAACTGAAAAGACACATGTACTACAAAATTCATTGCAGCACTATTTACCATAGCTAGGACATGGGAGCAACCTAGATGACCATCAACCGATGAATGGATAAAGAAATGCAGGTACATATATGCAATGGAATATTAAACTCGGTTGTGAAAAGGAATGCATTTGAGTCAGTTCTAATTAGATAGATGGACCTAGAGTCTATTATGCAGAGTCAAGTAAATCAGAAAGAGAAAAACAATATCATATACTAATGCTACTAATGTATATACCTGGAATTTAGAAAGTTGGTACTGATAAAATTAGTTGCAGGGCAGCAATGGATACACCGACTTTAGGACACAGTGTGGAGGAGGGAGGAAGGAGAGGGTGGGGTCTATGAAGAGAGTAACATGGAAACACACATTACCATATTTAAGACAAATAGCCAATGGGAATTGCTATTTGACTCAGTGAACTGAAACCAGGGCTCTGTAACAACCTAGAAGGGTGGGATGGGGAAGGAGGGTTCAAGAGGGAGGGTCCGTATGTATACCTATGGCTGATTTATGTTGATGTTTGCAGAAAACAACACAGTACGGTAAAGAAATTATCCTTCAATTAAAAATAAATAAGTTAAAATTAAAAAAAAAGAAAAAGCAAGGATACATCAGTCCTGTGTGCTTTGGAATTCAGGTGTGATTTAAACAAGTGTTGGAAAAGGAGAAAATGAACTGCTTTGAGTTAGAAAAGGTTGGAAATGAAATAAACAAAAAAAATGTTGGATTTATATGAGGATAAATAATAGTAAAATCTAATAAATCAGGGAAGAATGCTGACTATGAAGACAGAGCCATACATGACCTTGAGCAAATGCACAATAGTTGTAGAAAACAAGGAATAATTAAATTAAACATGTGTCAACTGAGTGACTGTTTTGTGCCAAACATTTTACTAGGTTCAGAGTTTAGATTGATGAATGAAAAAATCCATACTCTCCAAGGGGTAGAAATCTAAACCATGAGCTAAAGAAGTAAATCACCAATTACCAAACAGCAGGATAAATCTTACACAAATTCAGTAGTTGCTTAGGAGCCATAGAAGAAAGTGCATACCTCCACAAGTAGGCTTAAGTATATATGATTGTTATTTCTATTTATGTTAATTCATTGTGCTACAGTCAGCATTCAATAATAATTTTTCTAAGGCTTTTGGTATTTGGAGCTTACATTACTTAGGATAACAGAGTATCTCAGAATATTTGGCATTACAGTAAGTGTTTAGTGTATACCAAAGATGTAAATGATTTTAAAGAAGAGATACCTGAAAAAAGAGGGGGTTGGAGAACAAAAGGAGGAGAAAGAAAAATAAGAGAATATGTAGTGCACTCAACAGAGTATAAAATGTAGCTAGAATAAATAGGACCATGATATTTATGCCTTCCTGCTATTCTGTAATAATGCATAATATTTACTGATAAATTAAATCATTTATCCATGCATACACATGCGGATGTACATGTGTATGTCTATATATGTGCATGCATGTACCCACGCTGACACTCATACATATATAATACTCCATTCATTTATTAGTCTGTTATCAATTTACTGATACACTCAAATATTTATTCATGTAATTTGTGTTATATTAGGAGTTTTATATGTATTAAAGAAGGCTGAGGGCCGAAGAACTGATGTTTTCAAACTGTGTTGTTGGAGAAGACTCTTGAGAGCCACTTGGACTGTAAAACAATCAAACCAGTCAATCCTAAAGGGTATCAAACCTGAATATTCATTGGAAGGACTGATACCATAGTTCCAATACTTTGATCACCTGATGTGAAGAGCCGACTCATTGGAAAAGGCCCTGATGCTGAGAAATATTGAAGACAGGAGGAGAAGGAGACAACAGAGGATGTGATGGTTGGATGGCATCACTGATTCAATGGGCACGAGTTTAAGCAAACTCTGGGAGATGGTGAAAGACAGGGAAGCCTGGCTGCAGTCCATGGGGTTACAAAGAGTTGGATACAACCTAGCAACTGAACAGCAACAAGGAGCTTTCTTTATTTTTTCTATTTTAATTTTAATAAGGTACGAACGTATTGACCTTAACAAAAGAGTTAATTATTTTACCAACAAAAGTCATTTATTCTGGAATAGCAGAGAATTGCNAACCTAGCAACTGAACAGCAACAAGGAGCTTTCTTTATTTTTTCTATTTTAATTTTAATAAGGTACGAACGTATTGACCTTAACAAAAGAGTTAATTATTTTACCAACAAAAGTCATTTATTCTGGAATAGCAGAGAATTGCAATTCGGGACAAGCAAACTATGGTGAAATATGGTAACAAGTCCTGAGAACAGAGGAAAGGGGCTTCCTTTGCAGCAGTCCCCAACTTTACTGGCACCAGGAACTGGTTGCGTGGAAGACAACTTTTCCATGGACTGGAGTTGAGGATGGCTTCAGGATATATAAGAGCATTACATTTATTGTGCTCTTTATTTCTATTATTTCTACATCAGCTCCACCTCACATCATCAGTCATTAGATACCGGAGGTTGGGGACTCCTGCTCTTTAGGACAAAGGAAAAAAAAAATGAGGATGGCTGTGATTGTTCACTGGCCACAAATGCTTGGAATCTTCTTGTAGTGCAGACATACTCACTCAGTTGTGTCCAACCTTTTGCAACACCATGGACTGTAACCTGCCAGTCTC
>SJYW01051362.1:102032-127589 GCA_006410735.1 Raphicerus campestris | reverse complement strand
TATATATATATATACATATATTTAAATTGGAGGCTAATTACTTTATAATATTGGTTTTGCCATACATCTACATGAATCCGAAGACTGTTGAGAGTCCCTTGAACTGCAAGGAGATCCAACCAGTCAATCCTAAAGCAAATCTTTCTGGAATATTCACTGGAAGGACTGATGCTGAAGATGAAGCTCTAATACTTTGGATACATGATGTGAAGAACTGACTCATTGGAAAAGACCCTGATCCTGGGAAAGATTGAATGCAGGAAGAAAAGAGGATGACAGAGGATGAGATGGTTGGATGGCATCATGCACTTGATAGACATGAATTTGAGCAAGTTCCAGGAGTTTTGATGGAGCAGGAAGCCTGGCGTGTTGCATGCAATCTGTGGGGTCACAAAGAGTTGGACACCACTGAGTGAGTGAACTGAACTGATCAATGCATAAAATTTATGTATGAGAATCTATACATATCTGCAAAATCAACTTCATAGTTATATACAGTAATAAATATACACAAAATATGGAAAGCAAATTAAGCAAGTTAAGCAAGTTAAGATATCATGGGTTATTTTGCACAATAAATAGACTTGACCGTCTTGTAGTTTTTCCCTGATGCTGAACTTCAGCTCAAATTTTTGTCTGACTTTCATGAAGAAGACAATTTACTTGGTCCTTCTAATATTGCATATAGCTTAAGCCGATCACTATATTTTGAGCACTTAAAGAGACATTTGATTATACAATGTTTGACACGTTCCCTGATCCCTCTAGACTTTTCCCTATAGTGGAAAACGTACTCACCCACCAACTGGACCACCTGCCATGAAGCAGGATACTTGTTAAGGTCTAGGGGTGTAGTCATAAACAATAAATGTTGTCATTATTTTAATATATTAAAAAAGAGCAACCAATACAATATTTAGTATAAAATGAAAGTATTGAAGGTTATAAAAAATAACATTGGAAGATTTAGAAAAGGCCATATTAAGGAAGATGTATTAGTGAATAGCAGTTATCTTAAAATTAAAAAAAAGTGAAGGATACAAGCAGAAACAGAGAGAAGAAACAATCTAGAATATTACAAAAACTAGAATTAATTCCATAGAGTTTTAGAGCATTATTGCTTCTGATTGACTGCTAGTTTTTACACCAGCCATCCTCTGGGGTTTTGCTTTCAAGATTATTTTCTGATGCCTGGGATGGGTTATACAGACACCAGGGTCAGCTGAGACTGAGCTCTTCTTTCTCTTTGTACTCCTCATTCTCTGACAATTAACTTGTTCATGTTCAGATTCTCATAAGATAATATAAAAGGGTTATTGCTAATTACTAAGCATTCAGTTCAGTTCAGTTGCTCAGTCATGTCCGACTCTTTGCAACCCCATGAATTGGAGCACGTCAGGCCTCCGTGTCCATCACCAGCTCCCAGAGTTCACTCAAACTCACGTCCATCTAGTTGGTGATGCCATCCAGCCATCTCATCCTCTCGTCCCCTTCTCCTCCTGTCCCCAATCCCTCCCAGCATCAGAGTCTTTTCCAATGAGTCAATTCTTCGTATGAGGTGGCCAAAGTACTGGAGTTTCAGTTTTAGCATCATTCCTTCCAAAGAACACCCAGGGATGATCTCCTTTATGTAAGGGTAAATACTTATGCATTTAATCCATTTATATAATTTGCATTGTTGAAAGATAGTTAATCAAAAAATATTTCAGAAAATATAAACTTGTACTATACAGTTTCAGTATACAAGCCAAAGAATCACAATAGTAGGTAAGTAACATAACATGAAAATTTTAAAGGAGAACCTTGAATGCATTTTGCAAATAAAGCACTGACAAACCAAAAATTAGACTGTTTAGAAGACATTCTTACATATTTAATTTCTAACATTTCCCTTTCATGAATAGTTTTTCATATTATTAAAAGTTGGTGAATATAACATGTTCTTTTTAAGGTTATTTTATTGACTATTTCCATTACTGTGAAATAGAATGTGAGCCAAAGCTGGAAACAGCCTTTACATGATTTACTGTAAAACAGATATCCCACTACTGCTGACACTAATGCAAGCTTCTTTGCTCACATATTGGCTGGGTAAGCTGAAAACTTACATAAAAGACACATTTTAGGAGTTTCATGGGTATCAAAGCAAGTGGTAAATTTCTTCTTTTAAATGAATGAATATATTTGAAATGTGCTTCAATCTTCTCAAACGTAATTTTTCTTGGTGGGTAAAGTCATAACAGCAAGAAAGTTCATTGCTATTATTCATTAACATGCATTTATAGGGTACTTATCCTATCAGAATATAAAGATATAACATAGGCTACAGAAAGAAACTGACTTCAAAATAGTTCACTGTACAACAATACAACATGTGACTGCAGTGATAGAAGTGCTGTGAAAGAAGGAATAGGAGTGCTTAACTTAGATCTTCATGACCAGAAAAAGCATCACAGAAGGATAAGCAGATGGGCATACTCAACAAAAAAATATTTTCAAGATGTGAAAACACCTGTGTGAAAATGAAAAGAAAAAAAAAAAAACAAACACTGCTATATTTTGTTTACAGAGCAAGTAAAATCTACATAAAACTGATAATTTAATTTTTGAAAAGTATTAATATCTGCCATTGGCTCTTTAAATTTTTCTATTTCTTATTTTCCTTTAAAATCTGATAAAATATATATATAAACCCTGCTGAACTGAACCTGACTTTCTTAACCAAAGCAGCTCCAAATGTTACCACACCTAGCAAACTCTGCCTATGGCACAAGAGAATAATCAACAGTTCACAAACTGTCCCTACTGAGCAGAGAAACCTCAGGCACCCCACAATCTGACTTGTTAAGACTCTTTGTTAGTGGTTTCTATTTTAATTTGTATAAATATTACTTTTTCATCCTCAATATTTTACTTTGCTAATATTTTCCTTTAATATACTATGCAATTTCTCTTTTAATTAATTTCTCTGTAATAGCAATATTAAATATATTATTGTGTAATTATTACACACTTGTTTAGTACATACATAACAGGAACTTAGCTGAGCTGGAGAGAGTCAGAGGGTCAGAAGAGTTTATTAAAACAAACAAGAAGCCAAATTGAAGTGAATAAGCCTGCAGTCATTTTCTCTGATAGTAAAAGCAAGAGGTTAAAACTGAAGAAAAGACTATCCCCTTCCTCCCTTTCCCTTTTTCTCCTGTGGAACAGGAGACTGAGGCCAGGGGAAGGGCAAGGAGAGAGAGCTAGGGATGTAAGCATACAGAAGAGAAGAGTTTTTAAGATTCTTCCTCCCCCTCCCTCATAGAGAAGCCTTGGTAGAGAGGCCTGGACAGGGCATGGCCAAAGGCATCAGATAAGGAAACCGGAAATAAAGATCCTAGGCTAGGAAGGCAAATACGTATAAGAACATGACTGACTGATCCTTGATGGCAGCATCTCTTTTCAAGACTGCAATGCACTGGCTGTGCACCAAGTCTGGCTGAGAGGCGGCTTCCCCTTCCCCACTTCCTCATCTCCCCTAAAGGCCTGCCTGGTAAAGGCTCTGTAAGTGCCAATGAGCACGCCTAAAAAATGATGTGCATAGATGTCCACCTGGAGGTGGACTCAACTCTATTCTTTAGTGTTTTAAGGCCTGAGGAAGAAATAGGCTACCTCAGCATGGGCACAAATGAGTTGGACCTTGAAGTTTTTGCACAAAAACTGAGTAATTTGTCTGAGGTAACAGAGGATCATAATCAAATTATTCTGAGCAGATTAATTGGGCCTGCCTGAAGGACTGAATGTAACCCTGAATCCCAACTTCTTCCAAGGAAGGAAATAAAAGTCACATATTCCCTCTGGATTAATTTTAGAGAGCAAACATAAAACAAGTGTTTAATTAAGTTCCTATATGAATCATTTTTATCTGGCCCAGTGCATCGAGTTAGGCGCAGCACCAGTCTGGCCAGTAAGTTGAAGCTGACCTGACTTGAATGTCTCTCAGGGATAAGACTGTCAGGATCATTAGGGTATGTATACACAAAGTATAATCCCAGAGGAAATGCTTGGTGCTCCTGGAAAGAGAGAGTTTACAGTCCTAGGGCACTTGAAATAGGACATTCATGAATCAGGTAGTTAGGGTAGCAAGCCTTCAATGTCACCTCCTGTCATGGAGCCTCCTGCTCTGGGTTCCCAGGCCATTTCTCATAATTCAATTCAGTTTGGCCCTTGATTTCTGAGACCATTAGTTTTAAATAGTGTTGTTTGCCTATGATGTCAATTAAGATGCCTCCCTAGTACTAATGGTATCTGAAGGTATTTTGTATGAAAAGTGCAAAACTATCTCATCATTAGCATTTCTGTCAGGTATGGTCAGTAGGCTCAGCATTTAACTTAAGTCCAAAATACTCACAGCAGCATGGGTAGGGAGCACTGGAAGGTCTTTTCCAGATGAAGGGAATTTTCAAGAGCAAGCCTGAAAAACAAAGATAGTTATTATCCTCCCTTTCCTCCACTCCTCTCATTACTGGCTGCTGCTGCTGCTGCTGCTAAGTCGCTTCAGTCATGTTCAACTTTGTGCGACCCCATAGATGGCAGCCCATGAGGCTCCCTCATCCCTGGGATTCTCCAGGCAAGAACACTGGAGTGGGTTGCCATTTCCTTCTCTAATGCATGAAAGTGAAAAGTGAAAGGGCCTTTAGTTTATTNTAAGTTCCTATATGAATCATTTTTATCTGGCCCAGTGCATCGAGTTAGGCGCAGCACCAGTCTGGCCAGTAAGTTGAAGCTGACCTGACTTGAATGTCTCTCAGGGATAAGACTGTCAGGATCATTAGGGTATGTATACACAAAGTATAATCCCAGAGGAAATGCTTGGTGCTCCTGGAAAGAGAGAGTTTACAGTCCTAGGGCACTTGAAATAGGACATTCATGAATCAGGTAGTTAGGGTAGCAAGCCTTCAATGTCACCTCCTGTCATGGAGCCTCCTGCTCTGGGTTCCCAGGCCATTTCTCATAATTCAATTCAGTTTGGCCCTTGATTTCTGAGACCATTAGTTTTAAATAGTGTTGTTTGCCTATGATGTCAATTAAGATGCCTCCCCAGTACTAATGGTATCTGAAGGTATTTTGTATGAAAAGTGCAAAACTATCTCATCATTAGCATTTCTGTCAGGTATGGTCAGTAGGCTCAGCATTTAACTTAAGTCCAAAATACTCACAGCAGCATGGGTAGGGAGCACTGGAAGGTCTTTTCCAGATGAAGGGAATTTTCAAGAGCAAGCCTGAAAAACAAAGATAGTTATTATCCTCCCTTTCCTCCACTCCTCTCATTACTGGCTGCTGCTGCTGCTGCTGCTAAGTCGCTTCAGTCATGTTCAACTTTGTGCGACCCCATAGATGGCAGCCCATGAGGCTCCCTCATCCCTGGGATTCTCCAGGCAAGAACACTGGAGTGGGTTGCCATTTCCTTCTCTAATGCATGAAAGTGAAAAGTGAAAGGGCCTTTAGTTTATTTGGGGTTATTATAGGTGTATCTCATCTAAGAGTCTTTTGTCCTGCTCACTTAGCTAGCTGTATGGTGCTGTGTCTCTCATTTATTAAGAAACATTTTACAATAGAAAATAATCTGGTTTTGACAGACCTTCTGTCTGGAAGGGTTTTATGCAAGAAAGGATTGTATGCAGTCATGATGTATGACTGAGTTCTTGCCAGCAAAGCATAGTTTGAAATACTATGCATGACTACCAGACCTTGTTCAATGAAAGGAAGGAAGGGAAGAAGGGAAGAGAGGAAGGAGAGAGAAGGGAGGAGGAAGGAAGAACAGAAGGAAAAGAAAGAAAGAAAGAAAGAAAAATAACATGCAAGACGCCTTCTTCATCTACCACTAGAATGGCAAGGACTCTGAAGACCTAGAGGAAATAAAAAGGAAATAATTGAATCCCACTGGTCTCTGCTATTAAGAGTCCCTCCTTAGTATCTAACTACAAACCTCCATATTAGATAGCCATTGAAATTTGGATGTCATTAATACAACTGTTAGCCTATCTTGAATATTTCCTCCATCCCACCAAAATCTATAAATTTGGTAAGAGTATGAACAATTTAACAAAAAATTGTATAAAATATGAAAAAAAAAACTTCATGTTAAAAATTTGCAATGTCATTTAGAAGTGCAATGGAGATGTCCCTAAATGGTAGAGATATAAGCACACACAGACAAAAAGTCCAGTGAGGTCACAATTGAGATGAATTTGGAAAACCTAGTAATAATAATATATTGATATGAGTAACCTAATGTTGAATCAGATACTTCTTAGGTGCCAGATATCACTCTGAGGGCTTAAACATCATTTACTCTTACTGTATTATTTTGCTGAAGAGGAAAGTTGTAAATGGAAGGTTTCATACATGGGTAGTAAACTGAGGTTATGAGGCAGATAATCAGACTCAACACTGTTTGCCATGACTCAACAGCTTCCGAGGCACATCTTCAGTACAACACTGGGTTTGTACTCACTATGTTTTAATCAGACTGAGCTAGTTAATAAAGAAAAGGAAGAATATTACTTGTTAGAGAAAAACATATATGCAAATAGTTTATGCTCAATGGTTTAAAATATTCCAGAACAAAAAGCTTCAGTATTTCTTAAACATTTTATTTTATATTGGAGTGTAGCTGATTAACAATGGTGTGATAGTTTCAGGGGGACAGCCAAGAGACTTATCCATACATAAACATATATCCATTCTCCCCCAAATTCCTCTCCCTGCCAGGCTGCCACATAACATTCAGCAGAGTTCCCTGTGCTATATAGTAAGATCTTGTATGTAGGTTATCTGTTTTAAATGTAGCAGTGTGTACATGTGAGTTCCAAACTAGCTAACTACCCTTTTTGCCATTCTGCCTCCTTGGCAACCATAAATTTGTTCTCTAAATCTATGAGTCTGTTTCTGTTAAATAAGTTTATTTGTATCATTCCTTTCTAGGTTCTGCATATAAAGGATGTTATATGATATTTCTCCTTCTCTGTCTTACTTTTACTTCACTCACTGTGATGATATCTAGGTTCATCCATTGCTGCTGTAAATGGCATTACTTTATTCTTTTTAATGACTGAGTAATATCCCATTGTATATATGTACCATGTCTTCTTTATCCACTCCTCTGTCAATGAATATTTAGGTTGATTCCATATTTTGACTATTGTAGACAGTGTTCCAATGAACACTGGGGTGCATGTAAGGAAGCTTCAGTATTGCTGGAAGAAATAACATAGCAAGATTATCACTGATGTATAGAGATAGGCAAGTAATAAAAGACTGAATAAAGAAATTTGGACTTTATTAAGAAGCTATATTTAGCAATCAAAATATTTTAACTGGTTGAATAATTTAGAAATTATTTTGATAGGCAACGCAGAGGATGAATCGAAACTTACCCAGTTAAATGAATAAGAAGCAGTTAGGCAGAACACTCCAGTATAAATTACAGAAAGATCCTCTATGACCTACCTCCTAGAGTAATGGAAAGAAAAACAAAAATAAACAAATGGGACCTAATCAAACTTCAAAGTTTTGAACAGCAAAAGAAACGATAAATTAGGTTAAAAGAAAACCCTCAGAATGGGAAAAAATAATAACAAATGAAACAACTGACAAAGGATTAACCTTCAAAATATACAAGCAGCTCATGCAACTCAATACCAGGAAAACAACCCAGTCAAAACATGGGCAGAAGCCCTAAATAAACATTTCTCTAAATAAGACATATAGGTGGCTAATAATCATATGAAAAGATGCTCAACATCACTTATTATTAGGGAAATGCAAATCAAAACTACACTGAGGTATCATTTTACACAGATCAGAACGGCCATCATCAAAATGTCTACAAACAATAAATACTAGAGAGGGTGTGGAGAAATGGGAACCCTCTTGCACTGATGGTAGGAATGCAAACTGATACAACCACTATGGAGAACAGTAAACAAATTCCTTAGAAAACTAGAAATAAAACTACCATGTGACCCAGCAATCCTACTACTGGGCATATACCCTGAGGAAACCATAATTGAAAAAACACCCCAGTGTTCATTGTAGCACTATTTACAATAGCAAGGACATGGTGGCAACCTAGATGTCCATCAACAAATGAATGAATTTTTTTTTAAGGTGGTATATATACACAATGGAATACTACTTAGCTATGAAAAGTAATGCATTTGAGTTGGTTCTAATAATGTAGACAAACCTAGAGCCCATTACACAAAATGAAGTAAGTCAGAAAGAAAAAAGCAAATGTATATTCAAGCATATCTACGGAATTTAGAAAAATAGTACTGATGAATGTATTTGCAGAGCAACCATGGATGTAGAAAACAGACTTGTGGACGTGAGGGAGAAGGAGAGGATGGAACAAATGGAGGGACTACCATGCATGCATATACACTGCCATATGTAAAACATAGCAAGTGGGAATTTGCTGTATGACTCAGGGAACTCAGACTGGTGCTCTGTTGATAACCTAGAGGGGTGGGATGAGGTGGGAGGTTCAAGAGGAAGGAGACATATGTATATTTATGGCTGATTCATGTTGATATATGGCAAACACCAGCATGGTATTGTAAAGAAACCATCCTTAAATTAAAAATAAGTAAGTTTAAAAATTAACAAAAAATTATCTACCAATTGTGATAATGCTATGAAAAAAGCAAGCAAGGGGTTAAGACAGCAGTAGAAAGTGGAAACCCTGAGACTGTGAAATTTCATCTCAAATAGACTGTTTAGAAATTTGCTATATTCTGCATGTCAAAACCTGTCACCACTAGCAATACAATGAAAAAGAATGCATTAATTCTAAATCCTAACAGGCACATGAGTGTCCAGATTGTTTTAAGAAACTATTTTAGATCACAGCTTTCATTACTTTGTAGTTGTTTCCTGGAACAGGTGAGGATAATAGGACAAACTCAAATCTTTTATTTTTTTAAAGGTTTCAAAAGTTTAACTTTTGTTATAGAGAGGACACGAGTTTTAGAAGATAAATTCACACCTTGCAAGACTTTAAGCCATTTTCTCATCCAGTAATCTGGCAAAATGATTTAGGCAGCTGTAGACTTGTCACATTCACATGACCTGAATATCATGGTATTTTAATAAGAGCTTTTTCTTTTTTTCAACCAAATTCACTGTCCTGAAATGTGTTAATATATAACCCTCCTGCTAATGAACACTCAAATCCCTCAAGGCCTAGAACCATTTGACAGTCGTCTGAATCTTATATACTCTAAGACTTCATTAGCTGATATCATAACTTCCAAGGATGTAAATGCTGTTACTGGTAATTTTTCTGCCAAAGCATCACTCATTGGTATTTTGAACTGGGAAGATTGCTTCCTTAGGGAAAATTTCTCAGTGGATAGTTGGCCATATTATATGAAAATAATGACTCAAGGTCATTTTTAAATCATAATATAATGCTGCTTAAATCAGCTTTTCCAATGACAAGAGAAAATTCAGATAACTTTTAAATCAAGTAGATTGTGTTTTTTTTAATTACCATTTCTTTATTAATCTCTAGCCTTAGGAATTTATTTTATTAACTATAAAACACTAAATGTTTACTATGTACAATTATCAGTTCAGTTCAGTTGCTCAGTTGTGTTCAACTCTTTGTGACCCCATAGACTGCAGCATGCCAGGCCTCCCTGTCCATCACCAATTCCTGGAGTTTACTCACTCATGAGTTCTGTTGAGTTAGCGATCCCATCCAACCATCTCATCCTGTCACCCCTTTCTCCTCCCACCTTCCATATTTTCCCAGCATCAGGGTCTTTTCAAATGAGTCCTGTTCTTCACATCATGTGGCCAAAGTATTGGAGTTTCAGCTTTAGCATCAGTCCTCCAATGAATATTCAGGACTGATTTCCTTTAGAAAGGACTGGTTGGATATCCTTGCAGTCCAAGAGACTCTCAAGAGTTTTAAACAATATCACAGTTCAAAAGCATCAATTCTTTGGTGCTCAGCCTTCTTTATGGTCCAAATCTTACATCCATACATGACTACTGGAAAGACCATAGCCTTGACTAGACGGAAATTTGTTGTCAAAGTAACATCTCTGCTATTTAATATGCTGTCTAGGTTGGTCATAACCTTTCTTCCAAGGAGAAAGTGTCTTTTAACTTCATGATTGCATGTTCTATGTACAACTATAGAAACTAACAAAACAAAAATTTTATATACTTACAGCTGAAGTTAAACTAACAAAAGTATTCTAAGAAAGCTTTTCAAATTGCTCTATAAAATATATCGAGAAAAATAAAACAAAATATATTAATATAAATTTAGAATATGTTAGATATATGCACATGTATATGTGTCTATATACATATTATATATATGTGCATGTATATATACATATATAAACAAAAAATAACTACAGTTTTGTTCAAAAACATAATACTCCTCCTTCATGAGATACACTCTCCTGAGCTTAGAAATCTTATCACCATGTGTGTTTTTATTTTCATTATATGTATAAATACATATGTGTGTTTATGCACACATTTGTATTTGCATTTTTATGAAGTTTTCACGCATGGAAAACACAAAAAAATAATATGGGTATTATGTTTGTGCCTGTGTGTGTTTAAAATGATGTAAATACTATGTATGACAAAATGATCTTGTGTAAAAATCCTCTACCAAAAATTCATACAAGTCTTTATTGTCTTTTATCCTAACCCTTATTTCACACTATATGATGAGTATTTCTGCTTTACTCGCATTTCTTTGAGTGATATTGAAATTGAGCATCTACTTTTTTTTTCTTTCCAATGATATTCTTTCTGTGTTTGCCTGTTAGGATATCATGCTGAGTTTCCTTTGAACTTTTATGTTTTTACTTATCTGTATTTGTACCACTTAAATTGCTTAGAGTGGTTACATAGCTTGAATTTCACAACTCCAGTAACTCTTTTCTCTCTTGACCTTTCACACATGCTATTGCTATTCCTGCTATCAGTTCTGTTATATAAAATAAATAGAAAAGCANTCTGTATTTGTACCACTTAAATTGCTTAGAGTGGTTACATAGCTTGAATTTCACAACTCCAGTAACTCTTTTCTCTCTTGACCTTTCACACATGCTATTGCTATTCCTGCTATCAGTTCTGTTATATAAAATAAATAGAAAAGCAGAGGGATGAGAACTGATGTATCTCCTAACTTAGTACTATCACTGCTGGGAGCTTTCCTGTGAACTACACCTTATGACACATTTTATTAGCCACTTTTCCACACAACTGTGCTAAAGAAAATTTAGAGCAGAAGAGGTATAAGCACTGTGGATGATGCAACACAGAGGGAACATGTGTCTGTCATAATAGCATCATCATTGTCAACAACGAATATATATATGCACAGACATAATACACATACCCAAATAAGCAATTAAATGATAATTCCCTCCAGTTCTTCTTCTGTATTTTTACAGTTTTGATTATAATAGATAATGATAATCACATCAAAGACTATTTTGATTACTGTTTTGAGTAGTTATGTACTTTGTGTAAATAAACAAATAATCATATGGATATAAACATAAATTTGAATATTTGCATAAAAGTCTAAAATTTAAGTAAATTTGGATGTTTAAATATAAAATATCATGCCCCACCATGACCAAGTGGGCTTTATCCCAGAGATGCAAGGATTCTTCAATATCCTCAAATCAATNGTCTCTTGATGAAAGTGAAAGAGAAGAGTGAAAAAGTTGGCTTAAAGCTCAACATTCAGAAAACAAAGATCATGGCCTCTGGTCCCTTTACTTCATGACAAATAGACGAGGAAACAATGGAAACTGTTACAGACACTATTTTGGGTGGCTCTAAAAATCAGTGCAGATTGTTACTACAGCCATGAAATTAAAAAAAATGTTTTCTCCTTGGAAGAAAAGTTATGACCAACCTAGAGAGCAAATTAAAAAGCAGAGACATTACTTTGTCAACAAATTTCCATCTGGTCAAGGCTATGGTTTTTCCAGTAGTCATGTATGGATGTGAGAGTCGGACTATAAAANAGTTATGACCAACCTAGAGAGCAAATTAAAAAGCAGAGACATTACTTTGTCAACAAATTTCCATCTGGTCAAGGCTATGGTTTTTCCAGTAGTCATGTATGGATGTGAGAGTCGGACTATAAAAAAAGCTGAGTGCCAAAGAATTGATGCTTTTGAACTGTGGTGTTAGAGAAGACTTTTGAGAGTCCCTTGGACTGCAAGGAGACCCAACCAGTACATCCTAAAGGAAATCAGTCCACAATATTCATTGCAAGGATTGATGCTGAAGCTGAAACTGCAATACATTGGCCACCTGATGCAAAGAGCTGACTCATTTGAAAAGACCCTGATACTGGGAAAGATAGGGGGCAGGAGAAGGGGAAGACAGAGGATGAAATGGTTGGATGGCATCTCCAACTCAATGGACATTAGTTTGAGTAAACTTTGGGAGTTTGTGATGGACAGGGAGGCTTGGTGTGCTTCATTCCATTGGGTCACACAGAGTTGGACATGACTGAGCAACTGAACTTATTGACAGAAAATTTTACCCAATATCTTTTATACTATACACCTGAAATTGACACAATATTGTAACTCAGCTATGATTAAAATATCTGAAAAATAATATTTGGAGTACTACATAAAAATTCACATTCTGACATCTCAATACCATCTTTTCTATCAGAGATTTTGAATTAATTCTGTAATATAACTAAAGGAAACCTTCCTTTAAAGAGTTTCTCCAGGTAAATATTAATAATAATTTTAGATAAGAATGATTTAGTGACCCTAAATTGGGGAGGGGAGTCTCATCTTGTAGACAGGTTGTCCCATGAACTATACTCCTAGAAGACAATAGAAAGTGAAAGAGAACACAAGTTCCAAAAGATAATTTCTAAAGATTCTAAATGAAGACTTTGCCTGCAAATAATTTTTAAGGTAATTGCCAATCCTTCCTGCACATTCAAAATGCCACCTTTGATAACGTGCAGTTATATTTTTAAATACTATTTTCTTTTACCTTCTCTTTGAAGGCAGAGAGTTCTAATGCTGTGTTGGGAAGGCTGGATGTAGACAGAGGATAGACCTGAACTTAAAAAAATATATAATTTATGTGGTAATATCTAGTTCAAAAAATAATCAAATCCTACTGATTTTACATAGCAGAAGTTTACCTAGAGCTAGATTTATATGGGAATGTATTCCAATGTATGAAATGTTTATTCTGTAATAACAGTATTTAATATCAATGCTTACCTATGGAATATAAAATTATTTCATAAAAATAAAATTATTTCATAAAATTTATAAAATTTCCATATAAATATATCAAAATCTCAAAAAATATTTATTATTTTTTAATTTATTTTTTTAAACACCAAAAACGTTTTATATTGGGGTTTAGCCAACGTTTTATATTGGGGTTTTATATTGGGGTATAGCCAGTGGGGCTTCCCCAGGTGGCCCTAATGGTAAAAAGCCTGCCGCCAATGCAGGAGATGTAAAGTAATTCTTTATGGAACCAGTGAGAAACTTAAAATAATTAAGAAATATGCTTGTCATTTGTTTGAGACAAAATCTATACATGCACATACAAATATAGTGATGTTAATTGTACAATAGTATGTACTTTTTACAAATTCTTGGAAAATTGAATATAGAAACAAGACTAAGTAAATTATATATACAACCTACATGAGTTAATATGGATTGAGGATGCACCTCTGAAAAAGTCTTCTTTTGTTTTGCCCAGGAGTCTGTCCCTGTGATAATTTCATCTTCCTTTAATCATACAGATTTTCTTCTGGTTTATGGTAAATTATTTAAATTGTATAATTTTATGAATTTTTCCAATAATACTTCACAATTTGCCAAAAATAAAATTTAACATTTATTCAAACCAAGTAAACAATGATAAATAATATTGGAAAGAAAAAAATTGGAAAGAGATTTTATATTACCAATTTATAAAACATATACTTTTCTTTTAGGCAGACATTTAGAGATTAATGACAATATCTCTCTCTGGTAAACAGAAAATTTTTCTTCTTAATTATGTAACTATTACTTAAAAAGAACTCTAAAGGAAATATCCCAATAAGTTTGAGATAGATGTTCTTGTACTTTCATTTCTTTGTAAGTGTACAGATATTTTAAACAATTAAAATTACTTTGTAGTATATATACATAAAAGATTGGAGAAGGCAATGGCAACCCACTCCAGTGTTCTTGCCGGGAGAATCCCAGGGATGAGGGAGCCTGGTGGGCTGCCATCTATGGGGTCACACAGAGTCGGACATGACTGAAGTGACTTAGCAGTATATATACATGAAAGATAAATAATAGCCTGCATTTTACATTTCTGCTAGATTATAAAAATTCTGGACTCAATATTATTTTCCAATTAAATAAATACTCAAAATTAATTATAATATTTTATCTCATTTTCCATTTTTCATTCAGCTGGTGTGTTTGTTCCAAACATTTTATTTAAAACTTCTTAGAACATACAGAAAAACTGAAAGCATTAAAATAAGAGACACATATATATCCTCTTCTTGATACCTAAGTTGTTCATGTTGTCCACATTAACTTTATTCCTCTTTCTCTTTTTATGAGTCAAGTTCTGGATATGGTATAGATGTATACTTGGTTCTTGGAGAAGGCAATGGCAACCCACTCCAGTACTCTTGCCTGGCAAACCCCATGGAAGGAGGAGCCTGGTAAGCTGCAGTCCATGGGATCACTAGGAGTTGGACACTACTGAGCAACTTCACTTTCATTTTTTACTTTCATGCATTGGAGAAGGAAATGGAAACCCACTCCAGTATTCTTGCCTGGAGAATCCCAGGGACTGGGGAGCCTGGTGGGCTGCCATCTATGGAGTTGCACAGAGTCGGACACGACTGAAATGACTTAGCATACTTGGTCCTGGTAACATCATTTGAAGTTAACTTATGAACGTTGTACCATGTCATTTCTAATTACTTTAACTTTTGTCTCTAAAGAAAAAAAAAGTGCATTTTTCTACTTAATCAAAATACACTCAAGAACTTTAAAACAATTGTTGTTCAGTTGCACCCAACTCTTTGCGACCCATGGACTGCAGCACCCCAGACTTCCGTTTCCTTCACCAAATCTCGGAGCTTGCACACACTCGTGTCCATTGAGTTGGTGATGCCATCCAACCATTTCATCATCTGGAGCTGACCAGAGGAAATCGGGGCTCCTCTTGAGTCATGGCAGGACCCTCAGTGTTCTTCTCGAGTGGGGATGGGTGGGCCAGGGAACTTCGTGGGTCACAGCAAGGGTGTGAAGGAGCCTTTCGAGGTCCAAGAGGGAAGGGTGATTTCCCCCGAGACGCCGCAGCAAACAAGGGCCTCACCTCGCCTGCAGGTGAGAAGCTCCTGATTTTTCACGAGTTTCAGCAGGGTCATCTTGAGTTATGATAGGGACCCCAGGGACCTGCCCCTGTGGCCCCAGGAGAGGCCAACTCCGTGTGTGTTGCCAGGGGCCTCTGGGGTTCCTCCCCAGTCAGCGCCACATCCTAAGTCCAGTTTGGAGCTGAGGCCGGAGTCTGAGCTTTCCTCGCCCGTGCTGACATGGGACTTGGGGTTCCCCTGGAGCCCCACAGGGGAGTCAGGCCTTGTGTCGCGTGAGACACTTCTGCTTTCAATCTTTCCCAGCATCAGAGTCTTTTCTAATGAGCTGGCTCTTCACATCAGGTAGCCAAAGTATTGGAGCTTCTGCATCAGTCCTTCCAATGAATATTCAGGATTGATTTCCTTTAGGATTGAATGGTTTGATCTACGTGCAGTGTAAGGGACTCTCAAGAGTCTCATCCAACATGCCAGTTCAAAAGTATCAATTCTTTAGTGCTCAGCTTTCTTTATGGTCCAACTCTCACATCCATACATGACTACTGGAAAAACTATAGCATTGACTCTATGGACCTTTGCTGGCAAAGTATTATCTCTGCCTTTTAAGGCGCTGTCTAAGTTTTTCAGGGCTTACCTGATAGCTCAGTTGGTAAACAATTCATCTGCAATGCAGGAGACCCTGGTTCTATTCCTGAGCCAGGAAGATCCACTGGAGAAGAGATAGGCTACCCACTCCAGTATTCTGGCCTGGAGAATTCCATGGACTGTATAGTCCATGGGGTGACAGAGAGTCAGGCACCACTGAGCAACTTTCACTTTCATTTTCTTTAGGTTTGTCATAGCTTTAAAGCAATAGCCAAGAAGCAGGTATATTAAGAGTTTCCTGTTGACCCAATAATGTCTTTATGCATGGTTTATAATTTCTTGTTTTTAAATCCAGAGTCCATCCAAGGATCATGCATTGCACTTAGTTAGCATTTTTCTTTTCTCCTTTGATCTCTTTAATCTCTCTTTTTAATTTATTTTCTTTGATCTCCTTCAAAATAGAACAGTTCCCTTGATTATCTGTTTTGCTTTTTCTGTCATTGATATCTTAGAGAGCTGAAGTTTTCATGAGTGTGTATATGTCCCAATTTGAATTTATTATTTCCTTGTTTAGATTAAACATCTTTTGTCAAGAGTTATGTAAAAATGGGGTACCGTTTTCAGCTCATCACATAAGTAAGACCATAAAGTCATTTTGCAATACTATTTTAGATATTAAGCTTTATTACTTGATTTAAGATGGTATCCTCCAGATATCTTCACTGTAAATGTTTATTTGTATAATATTAATTAGTAACTGCATTACTAAATATGTAGTTACTAAAATCATTGATGATGTCTAAGTGAGACAACAGATGTTTGAAAAGTGTTAATGTTCCATATCATTCTTTATCTTGGGGCATTTTTCTATATAGAAGAAATTTTCTCTTCTGAAATCTTGCATGTGTGCCATATTTTTTGTTCAATTCACTATAATCTACCTATGATTACTATTTTTCACTAATTATCTTAAATTTGGAATGTGGAATTCCTTTAGGATGCTTCCTGTCATTTAATCTTCTGAATTATTAGCACCAATATAGACTCATCATTTAGAGTGATGCTACATTTAGAAAAAAAATTTTGGGCAACTAGACCTATACTCATGTTTTGGAGTTGCATTGTTTCTAGGCTCTTCAGTGGACTGGGCTAGTGAAAGCGAGTTATTGCTTTTAACTCTAATTTTAACCAATATCACCACGTTCTTTTCTTCCTTTTCTCTCCATTTTGTATTTTCCATAGTAACAGTGAGAACTTTGTTATTCATTAACACCAGCCTATTTATTTATTTACTGTAATTTGACCCCAAATTAGAGGCAGTGCCCACTTTTGCTGGGGTTGTGTTGGCCAAGCCCAACAGGAAACTCAACACACAGGACTCACGCTAAACTTTGAAAGAGATTTCCTGCTTAAAATTGTTTAAATAGAATCCAAATTGCATTAGCAAGCAATTATTAAAAATATCTTTAACAAAATGAATAAAGAAAATGTCAGCAAAGAAATATAAATTATAAAGCTCAAAAATACCGAGTAGCTGAAAAAATAATCTCAACGGATGGAGAATGGAGATGGCAGATTTACTCTTTACTCATCATTGAACTTGAATCCTTTACTCATGATTGAACTCATCAATAAAACTTACTCAATACTGAACAATAGAAAGACTAGACAAAAAAATGAACTTATTAATGACCNGGATGGAGAATGGAGATGGCAGATTTACTCTTTACTCATCATTGAACTTGAATCCTTTACTCATGATTGAACTCATCAATAAAACTTACTCAATACTGAACAATAGAAAGACTAGACAAAAAAATGAACTTATTAATGACCTGTGGAACTATGACAAAAGAACTAACAATTGTCTCATTAGAGTCCAAGAGGAGCAGAAAAGAGAGTGGAATTGAATAATATTCAAAGAAGTAGTCTCTAAACTCTTCTCAGATTTAGTAAAGGCAAAAACAAACAAAATTAAGCGGCTAAGTAAAACTCAAAGGAAAACAAATCCAGAGAAAACCAAACACTTTATAATTAAACTTCTAAAGTTTACTTCTTCAGCAAAGAAAAACACCTTAAAAACAGCCAGAGAGAAATGATGCAAATCTTCTACTTCATGAATAATTACAGACCTCTCTGGTGGTACAAATTTCTCTAAGTTTCTCTGTAAATGACTAGAAAAAGCTAGTGGAAGAGTCTTGAAGCCCTATCATAAATATAGTACTTTCATAAGCAAAAGGAAAAAAAGAACGTTGTCTTATCCAGTTGAGGAACACTAGAGAAAGGACAGATGGAAGGAAGGAAGTCAAAGAAGCAAATGCAGAGCATAGGTCAGTTACAGGTAAAGATTTTTCAGACAAAGGAACCAAAATGAGAAGGCAGCATAACTGTAGGGTTAGGAGTTGTAGAAAGTATGGAACAATACATACACTTACTTTTCTTAAATCTTATACAAATCTATATGATAGCTGAAAAATTTTATCAAATGTACATACCTNAAGATTTTTCAGACAAAGGAACCAAAATGAGAAGGCAGCATAACTGTAGGGTTAGGAGTTGTAGAAAGTATGGAACAATACATACACTTACTTTTCTTAAATCTTATACAAATCTATATGATAGCTGAAAAATTTTATCAAATGTACATACCTTTACTGGAAGGATGAGAATATTGTAAGATGAGTGCCCTTTAAAAATTACCCTTTCATTTTCTAATTATTTTATAACTAGTTTTATTTAAACTAAGTTCCCAATAAAGGACATAGTTTACTTTCCATGGCCATGTAAAAAAACAGTTTTTGTTGGTTTTATATCTTGAATTAAACCAGTATCATATTCTTTAGGAACAAAAGTGCTGTATACATTTGTTTCAGTTCAGTGTGAGTTCTGTCTGTCTAGCTATCTAGTTGGTTTTTCAGTTCCCCTTGGCCACCATGCTCTTTGATGTGGTAATCTTTGGACCCCAATTTGTTCCATCAAAGGAATGGATCTTCTGGTTGCAGAATTCCATGCAACTGCTGGGTGCAGGATTCCTTACCTTTGCATGAGGCAAGGATACGCTGGGCTGTAAACAGAAAACAAGCTTCAGAGTACCTTTACAAACTTCTGGGGAATAGGGAAAATACTTCTTTAAATGATTAATATCAGTTGGCAAGGAAAGCATGTGGATGACCCAAGAGTTCTGGGTACTCAGTGGCTTCTTCTTTTTTTTTTTTTTTTTTTTTGGTCAATCTAAATAAGAAGGCCTGTTTTCTCTTGCATTAAGACAGGAAAAATGTAAATTATATGGCATGGTGGTTTCCCTTCCCATATTGGGGAGGAAAAGATCTTAGTTACTTGCCTCTTTTGGAGTCACTAATGCAGCTACTGTCCGTCCTTTTGCCTTCATAATGTGGCACAGGCTTTTACTAAATTTTACTAATAATCAATTACTCCTTGATCAGGTATCTTTGTCAAGTCTTTTTTTTCTATCTTCATGGTATATGGATGATAAGGGACTCATGTAGGAGGAATCTGGGCCAAGACATGAAATGGACTCAGGGCTGGGACATGAAATATACAAACCTTTGTCATCAAAGTAGGTGATTCACTACCCGGGAAATAAACCATGTCCCCCACAACTTTCTTTTTTTTCAGGGAAAGCCACTAATGAGGGGAAACTGTGTATAAAAGGCCATCACCTTCTTTAATGAATCTACTGAAAGCAAGGAAGGATAAAGTGATCCAGGTACTATGGAAGGAGTAAGGACAGTAGAGAAAGGAGAGTCTAAGAAATAGTGCATGTTTGCTCAGCCTGACTCTGCAACGAATGGACTATAGCCCACCAGGATCTTCTGTCCACAGAATTTTCCAGG
This sequence comes from Raphicerus campestris, assembly GCA_006410735.1. Lineage (NCBI taxonomy): Eukaryota > Metazoa > Chordata > Mammalia > Artiodactyla > Bovidae > Raphicerus > Raphicerus campestris. Next base: position 107,729 of record SJYW01051362.1, on the reverse strand, counting down.
CAAGCATGCTGGAATGGGTTGTCATTTCCTTCTCCAGGGGATTTTCCTAACCCACGGATTGAACCTATGCCTCTTGCATTAGCAGGTGGATTCTTTACCACTGAACCACCTGAGAAGCCCCCTGAAAAAAATGCCTTTAATTTTTACATTTCCTCTTCCATTTTTTAGAGTATTTTATTTTGGCTTTCAAAATCAGTTTTACTTTTTTTCTTACAATGATATCGCTTAAATATCAGTAATTTTTCTGCTTCGGATGAGCTTATATATATATGTGTGTGTGTGTATATATACATATAAACATATATATTATGTATAATACATGCATAGAAACTATATGTAGCATATATACATAAATAAACCATATATATATTAAAATTTAGGATCTCTTATCTGACTGTTGAATAGTCACAGAGATTCATCTGATCTGTTAAGAACAGGGACTGCCAGACACCCATCATTATCACCATCATTGTTTGTAAAAGACAACAAAGAACAAAGTTTTCTCTCAATCCAGGACACTAACAAAAGGAAATAAAACAATTTCATTATTGCATAAGCACTAAGCCAAAATGTGCTATGCAGCACAGACAATTCTCTAAGAGGTTGCAAAGATAAGATATATCACCCAGAGTAGCCAGACAGACATAACCCATTACACAAATGTTCTCAAGATAAATAATACCTGGCCTTAAAGAGGAGTTGACAGCACCATTTATTACAGATAATTTACCCTAAATTCACTCCATAACCGGGATGACCATCTGTGTTAGCTGGTTTTATCGAAAGGAAAAACAATCCTCTTGTTTCCTTATGATAAGTGGTAGTTTTGCAACTTGGAGCATGTTCTCCACAAAAATTAGGGCTCCACCCTCCCAGAGAAACTGGAGGATAAGATCTCTGTCTTCCTTAATGACTACATTTCAAAGGGATGACTGCCAGGTCCTTAAGAGAGATACTCATGGGTCCTAAAGCTGAGGAGAGACTTATTTAACTTTAAAAAGATTTGCATATATTTCAAAGACAGTTAAGAACTTACTACTATAAATTTTCTAAGGCAAATTCTCTAAGAAAATATAATTTCTTCCCTTATTTTTAACAGAGATAATTAACTTTATTATTTTTAATTTTGTCTTTGCTCATACAAAGGTAGTAAACAAGACATCTTCTTTCTACTTGTTGGGGAGGGGAGCACATCTTATTTTATTATATATATATATATATATATATACTTTTATGCACATATTTTTTTTTACAATACTAGACTTTTAAGGAGAAGACAGTGGCATCCCACTCCAGTACTCTTGCCTGGAAAATCCCATGGGCGGAGGAGCCTGGTAGGCTGCAGTCCATGGGGTCACTAAGAGTTGGACACAACTGAGCAACTTCACTTCCACTTTTCACTTTTCACTTTCATGCACTGGAGAAGGAAATAGCAACCCACTCCAGTGTTCTTGCCTGGAGAATCTCAGGGGTGGTAGAGCCTGGTGGGCTGCCCTCTATGGGGTCGCACAGAGTCGGACACGACTGAAGCGACTTAGCAGCAGTAGCAGTAGCAGCAGACTTTTTAAATCTCAGAAACATGTTGTGGAAAAGGAGCAAGATCCCAAAGAGTGTTCAACTTATGGTTTTATTTGTAGAAGTTCCATAACCTGGTAAAAATAATTGATGTGACAGAAATAAAGAGTAACTGTCTATGGAGGACAAAATGGGTGAGAAGGAACTAAGTTTAGTGGAGGAAATATTTCATATCTTGTTTTGAATGATGAGGGCACAGGTTATACAAATGTCAGAACTCAAATATCTGATGTTTTCAGATTTTAATATATGTACATTATATCTTAGTTTTAAAACATTTTATTTTAGAATGAAGCTGATGCCAATTTCTCTAGCATTTCTATCACTGCCTTTACATTTGGCTTTGTATTATTATGTAGAAATCATGTGCTCCTGTTAAAGTGATAAGAAATTTAAAGGCAGATACTATGTCTTCCTTACTCCTATTTTTTTTTCTTTTAACACTTGATACATGTTAGATGTATCAATTATTCAATGAACATTTGCTCTCTTTAATTTACGATATTTTTCATTGATAGACATTAAAGTACAAGTTTTCACAAAGTAGGTGGACCTTTTCATTCATTATTTATTCATCCATCATTCTTGTTTTAATTTCTCCTTAAATATTTCCTGAGCATGTATGATATGCCAAAGTCTGCTAATCATAGTTATATGAAGATGAACCAGACAAACATGTAGACTGTCATAATGAGATTAACTACAGTGACCTGAACACAATTTTTCCCTAGTGTCATATTATCTACCATAGTCCTATATCAAGAAATTCTCATTTATGTTTGAAAGGTTTTAGCGGTTTTTAATAGATAAGTCCAACCTGCATAGATTATAGAAAATTTTATGCCCTATCAAGTTAAAACATATTTATCTATTTTTGAAAGAGATTACTGTTCATAAGGAGTGTGTGTGTGTGTGTGTGTGTGTGTGTGTGTGTGTGTATCTCCAATTATCCTTACTTGTACATGAAAAATTGTAGTAAACAAATCACATGAAAATGACAGCAGTTTATGCAATTTGATATGCTTACAGCTTTATCTGATTAAATTTAGAGCACAGAATTGTTCCAGCAATTTGTGTAACTCCAATTCTAACAAATCATCTGTCGTTGGGAAGTAAAAAGTACATGTGATGGCAAAATCTCATGTATTTCATTCAGATTTGCAGTGTAAGTTACCCTAAACTGAACAAGCCAACAATATTGGACAGCTGTTAAAATGCTTAACATATTCTAAAGATATACCAATACAGGATCTTATTACAGAAACAAGCATGTGTTAACGATTTTCATTAATCACCCATTAGTCAAACATTATGATCAATTTGAAGCATTGTGTTTCTGAAGGACAGATCAGGCAACAAAGATTCTAGAAATAATAGAAAACTCATTTAACCCTCATTTCAATTCTGAAACAGAGATAGTGTCATCCATGTACTTTATCAGTGATACTTTCTAAATCTCAGACAGTGTTATGGAGTGCAATGATGGAGTAACGATTTAGATATGTCTTGACCCGAAAGGTGATTTTCTCAAACTATTCTCTCATGCTATTCATGTGATTCTCTCATGCTATTTATTCCTGTCTTTATCAGCAAACATTTAAAAATTAGAAGAAATTTATAACATTGTGGAAGAAACTGGCATGCAAGAAAAATGTTGACATCATATTCAAAAATATTCTGTAAATATCTAATGTGAAATAGTAAAAAAATGTCTATTACACAGAATAGATTTAAAAGAAACAAATGAACCAGTATCCATGTATGTGTTATTACATCCAAAGCACTAGTTGACTTATGTGTGTGATTTAATCTGTGTTTGTAGTATTCAGTTCAGTTAGTCATGTCCACCTATCTGCGTTAACCCCATGGGCTTAGCACAACAGGCTTCCCATCACCAACACCAGGAGCTTGCTCGAACTCAAGTCCATCAAGTCGGTGATGCAATCCAACCATCTCATCTTCTGTTGTCCCCTTCTCCTCCTGCCTTCAATCTTTCCCAGCATCAGGGTCTTTTCCAATGAGTCAGTTCTTCCCATCAGGAGTTCAAATATTGGAGTTTCAGCTTCAGCATCAGTCCTTCCAATGAATATTCAGGACTGATTTCCTTTAGGATTATTGGTTGGATCTCCTTGCTGTTCAAGGGACTCTTTCAAGAGTCTTCTCCAACACCATAATTCAAAAGCATAAATTCTTCAGTGCTCAGCTTTCATTATTGCCCCAATCTCACATCCATACATTACTACTGGAAAAACAATGGCTTAGACAATACTAACTTTTGACAGTAGTGTAACNAAGCATAAATTCTTCAGTGCTCAGCTTTCATTATTGCCCCAATCTCACATCCATACATTACTAGTGGAAAAACAACGGCTTAGACAATACTAACTTTTGTCGGTAGTGTAACGTCTCTGCTTTTTAGTATGCTGTCTAGGTTGGTCATAACTTTTCTTCCAAGGAGCAAGTGTCTTTTAATTTCATGGCTGCAGTCACCATCTGCAGTGATTTTGGATCCCAAGAAAATAAAGTCTGTCACTATTTCCATTGTTTTCCCATCTATTTGTCATGAAGTGATGGGACCAGATGCCATGACTTTATTTTTCTGAATATTGAGTTTCAAGCTAGCTTTTTGAATCTCTTCTTTGACTTTCATCAAGAGGTTCTTTAATTATTCTTTGCTTTCTGCCATAAGGGTAATATCATCTGCATATCTTCGGTTATTGATATTTCTCCTTGCAGTCTTGATTCCAGCCTATGTTTCATCCAGTCCAACATTTCACATAATGTGCTCTACATATAAGATCAATAAGCAAGTTGACAATATCCAGCCTTGATGTATTCCTTTCTCAATTTGGAACCAGTTCATTGTTCCATGTACCATTCCAACTGTTGCTTCTTTACCTCCATATAGGTTTCTTAGGAGGTGGGTAAAGTGGTTTGATATTCCTATCTCTTTCAGAACTTTCCACAGTTTATTATGATCCACACAGTCAAAGGCTTTGGCATAGTCAATGAAGCAGAAGTAGTTTTCTTTTTTCTTTTTGATCCCTGGAACTCTCTTGCTTTTTCCATGATCCAATAGATGGCGACTTGTTCTCTGTCTCCACTGCCTTTTCTAAATCCATATTGAACATCTGGAAATTTATGGTTCACGTACTGTTGAAGGCTAGCTTGGAGAATTTTGAGCATTACTTTGCTAACATGTGAGATGACTGCAGTTGTGTGGTAGTTTGAATGTTCTTTGGCATTGCCTTTCTTTGAGATTGGAATGAAAACTGACCTTTTTTAGCCCTGTGGCCACTGTTGAATTTTCCAAATTTGCTGGTATATTGAGTGGAGCACTTTCACAGCATCATATTTTAAGATTTGAAATAGTTCAGCTAGAATTTCATCACCTCCAAGAGCTTTGTTTTTAGTGATGCTCCCTAAGGCCCAGTTCACTCCACATTCCAGGATATCTGGCTCTAGGTGTTCGATCACACTATTGTGGTTATCTTAATCATTATCATCTTTTTTGTATAGTTCTTCTGTGTATTATTACCACCTCTACTAAGAGGTCTTCTGCTTCTGTTATGTCCTTAATTTTACCCATTTTTTCATGAAATGATCCCTTGGTATCTCTAATGTTCTTGAAGTGATGTCTTGTCTTCCCCATTCTATTGTTTTCCTCTATTTATTTTCTGGAAAAAAAAATGTATTGAAAAAAACTAAAATGTATATTATTTTTCTTTAAATGTGTTAAATACATTTAAATAGATTTCACGGTCATTTCCCCACCCAGATATAATCAACAGTATTTATGAATCCTAAGTATATTTCATATTTATAAAAGAAAACCATATGTTCTTCACATTATAAGTTTTTATTCTCATAATGTGAAGGAAAAGAAAAACAGGTTTGACTAAATTTCATCCTCTCACGAAGCTCAAAATTATTTTCAGAATTATCAGAGCATTCATTCAGTTTCCTTATTACCTCACAGTTCTAGTACATAGGTATGCCAGATTGAGGCGAAAACTTAATATAGGCCAAAATAATCTCTAAATGAATAAATATTTAGAGAGGGTGGGATGATTTGGGAGAATGACACAGAAACATGTATACTATCATATAAGAAATGAAGCA